>VDFB02105785.1:110623355-110856330 GCA_007258455.2 Sequoia sempervirens
TAAATTTAGAAATGAAACATCTTGGAAATGGATCATTCGTGAATGGAAGAAACAGATTGAATATTTACCCTACCCCGATTGCAAATGTAGTCCCTATAGGTCATCCTATGGCTCCTAATGTTTATCCTACAATGGTCCAGAATGGGACATTTCCTCAAAATACTTTCTTTCAACTAGGAAATAGTCAAGCTTTAGTCCCTCACCCTGTTTCAACTATTACAAAGCTGCGTCCTAATGAAAATTATTTTTTCTCGCAAACTCAAGAAAATAAAAATTTCAAAATTTTTGAGGAAAAGGAAGACATGAAAGAAGTTACAACTCAACTCAAAAGACTAACCACAGAGGTTACACAATTAAGGAATCAAAATTTCTATCCTTAGAATAATAATTAGAATTTGCAAAATTGAATGTATAATGCTCCAAGGCCACCTAGACCTTGGAATACATGCCCTAATAATGGGGGAGTATCAACACCTTTAGATAGTATTGATTCAACTGATGAAAATTCTACATCAAAATTGAACTTAGTTGACCTTGCAATGAATAATTGGTGTAGAATTCACAATACAAATGCTCATGCTGAAGTAGATTGTTCACAATTCAAAATTGCTTTAGACATTTTCCTTGCTACTACACACTACAATGAACATTGTGATTCTCATCCTCCTAAAGGAAATGAATTAGTTTCGGTAGGATATGACTCTTCTCTAGTCTTGGAAAGTTATGAAAGCTTCAAATCACCTATTGTTATTACAATTCGTGCTCATGAATATGAAAGTGATAATTCGACTATGACTTTGGAAACATATACTTTTCCTTATCAGGACAAAAATGAGCCTCAAGAAGAAATAGATGAAATAAATGCCTTCTAATAGTATCAGAAGGAACATAATTACAACACGAGGAATAACATTAACAATGGAGGTAGATTCAATGGGCCTTTAATGACATCCATCTCGCCTAATAACTTCAACACTCCACCTGATGACAAATCAAGTAATAACCCTTGGTTACCCAAGGTAACCTCTCACTACAATTCATCAAATGCTTCAAAAGGTGAAAAGATAGACTCCGTTGATCAAAAAAATTTGACTAATTATTTAGCAAAAGAAATTAAGAAGGTAAAGGTTATCCTTTCTCTATTAGAATTGCTTAAGACACCTATGATCAAGAAAGCTTTCTTAAACACTTTAGAATATTTTCCTAAAGAAAGAAAATTCAAGGACATTCAAGTGAAAGATAGTTAGGCTAAAGCAAAAGATAAGAACATCATTCCCATAGCAGACGTGCAAGTAGACTTTTACAAAGGGAAATTAAAGTCCCCACCATTTTTGACCACTTTAAGAATATTTGGTAAGAATATTCATAATTGCTTAGTAGACTCTGGAGCATCTACTAATGTGATGCCGCTATCCATATGTCAAACATTAGGGGTTAACCCCTACAAGTTCTTTAAAGAAAGTCACTCAACTTGACAAGACAGAGGTAAACGTAGTAGGAGAGTTGACTAATATTCACATGCAATTGGCTTATGATCCTAGAATCCAATATTATGTTGACATTCAAGTCATGGAGATACCTAATACTTATGGTATGCTTCTAAGTAGAGATTGGTCTAAAACATTGAATGGATACATGGCTACTGATTTCTCACACATGTGGTTACCATGGAAGTGAGTTCCTAATCAAATGTGGATTGAAAGAGAACCATGCATGAAATACATGATCATAGATTATAATAAAAAAAATGAAGTTCTATATATCAATGTAGAACCAGGAGTTTACAAAATATGAAGTTCAGGAGTTAAAAGTGAAGAAGTTTTCACTTGTGATGCTAAGAAATCTAATGAACTGACTCCTGGAACAGATGTTTTAATTGAATCAGATTGTGATTCTTCTGAAGAAGAGAATGGTCCTTATGATAAATTTCAGAAGAATAATATTGCAAAAGCTCAAGAGAGCAATAAAAGTAAAATTTCACTAAAAATTTTGTTGTTACAGGATTGGTGTAGGTTGCATAATGCTGCACATTCAGAAAAAAATTGTATGATGTGTCTAGAGATAATTCACAGAATTGAGAATTGATACTGTCTAGAACATGATAATGTCAAAAGAACTGAACCAGAAACGTGTAAAGACAAAGATCAAAACATACACATTGAAAGGATTTACACAATGATATTGAAAAATGGTAAAATATTAGCTACAAATGATCAAGCTTGGATTCTTAAATTTGATGGATCAAAATCAAAACAAGGAATTGGAATTGGAGTCAAACTTATTAACCCACAAGTTAAGTCTTTTCTCGCTGCATATCGATTGCAATTTCAATGTACTAACAATGTGGCAAAATACGAAGCCCTTATACATGGCTTGTTCTTGAAAATCAAGAAGAAAGTTAGAATCCTTAAAGTGTTCAGTGATTCAAAATTGGTAGTTAAACAAGTCCGAAAGAAATATATTTTCCACTACAAGAGATTATCCAATTATCAACATAGAGTATGGGATTTAATTGAATATTTCGACGCATTCAACATTACTAATATCCCTAGAAGATTCAATCAGAGAGCCAATGCTCTAGCTACTATTACTGATGCTAGAACCTTTAGAGACCTCATATCTGAAAAGATTCATAGTTGAACTGGTACAATTACCTTCGGTTCTTGATAATGTCACTAACTTGCAAGTATTCAAAAATGACTGACACATATTGGAATTCATCACTAATTTTGGTATTTTTGAAGCACAAATAATTGAAGAGATAGATCACCCTGATGGTGAAATTCAAGATGAAGAATTGACTCAAGCCAGAGATAATAACATTCTGAAAGGAATAATTGAGTTAGAATGATTGTTCGACATTGACTAGATAGTTAGAAAAAAAGATTTACCTCAAATTGACAGAGGACTATCTGAGTTATACAATTTGCATACTAAAGAAGATCCTAAGAACATTCTCATAGGGAAGGTTTTTATTGAAGAAGAAAAGAGAAATATTGCTCAAGCACTTAAAGATTACTGGAAAGTCATAGCATGGACATATGAAGACTTGAAGACTTATGACACTTCCATAATTACAGATACTATACAATTGAAGCCTAATGTGAAACCTTTTCGATAGAAACAACGTCCAGTAAATGCACTCTTAGAGCCTTTAATTCAAAAGGAAGTTCAAAAACTATTATCAACCAAGATAACTTTTTCTATCAGACATTCTACTTGGGTGGAAAATTTAGTCCACGTAAGGAAGAAAAATGGAGATATATGACTGTGTGTAGATTTCTGGAATCTCAACAAGGCATCTGAAAAAGAAAATTACCCACTACCCTCACTTGAAGAAGTGCTACAAATAGTTAATGGTTTACAAATGATGTACTTTTTGGATATAACCAAGTAATTGTAGTGAAGGAAGATCGGATGAAAACAACTTTTTCCACAAAGTGGGGAACTTTCACTTACAGAAGGATGTCATTTGGATTGATAAATGTTGGAGCTACATTCTAGAGAGCCATGGACTACTTTTCAAGAATTGATAGGAAAATGTATCATTATTTACATGGACGACCTTACATTATTTTCTAAAGATAGAAGAGATCATGTTTGAGATCTTAGAGCAATACTATAGAAGTGTGAAACCTATGGAGTTTCAAAAATCCTAAAAAATATATTTTCGGGGTGACTGCAGGAAAGTTACTGGGACATATCATTTCTGAACATGGTATTTCAATCGACCTAGACAGAGTGAATGCATTACTCAAGTTACAACCCTTGGGAAGTAGAAAATAATTGAAGTCATATTTTGGTAAGATTAATTTTGTTCAAAAATTTATTATAGGATTTTCTGAAATAGTGAAGCCACTCAATGATATGTTAAAGAAAGATGCTAAAATAGAGTAGACGAATGAAGCTAAAATCACCTTCGAGACTATAAATACTACAATCATAGAAGCACTGGTATTGGTAAGCCCAGATTATGTTAAACCTTTTTATATTTACTCTTTTGCTTTTGGTCACACTTGTGCAACAATATTAACACAGAAAGGAAAAAATAAAGAGAAACCAATTGCTTTTATGAGCACTCTATTCAAGGAAGTGGAATTGAGATACAGATATATTGAGAAACAAGCCTTTGCTTTGGTCAAAGCTCTATGCATGTTTAGAAATTACATCCTCAAAAGTATAGTCAAAGCTATTGTTCTAGATTTGGTTCTCAAAATTTTGTTAACACAGAGTGAACTCGGAGAAAAGAGAGCTAAATGGGTCACCATTTTACAAGAATATTATTTAGACATCATACCCATGAGGTTGGTCTGTGGACAAGCTTTGGTTAAATCTATTGCAGAAATAGACCCACAAATATCAAGTCAACAATACACATTGGATGAAAAGGATCAAGAAGATTGGTATTCATACATTTAGCATTATTTGGTCAGTCATACTTGCCCTAATCATATGCAAAGGAATCAAAGAAGAGCCCTCAAGATAAAATCATAGAGTTACATGATTAAGGGAGGAGATCTATTCAAAAGAAATCATGAAGGAGTTTATTTAAGATGTTTAAATAGAACAAAAGCTGATAAAGTTTTGCAGGAACTACATGATAAATTTGGAACAACTCATGGAGCACCTCTAGCTACTGCACACCTCATTTTGAGAGTGGATTACTACTAGCCCATGATTTTTAAAGATACTTATGAACACATCAAACACATCAAACATTGTTATACATGTCAAACAACATTAGATAAAGGAAGATTCAATTCTCAACCATTACAACTGATGATGGAGATGCATCCCTTTTCGTAATGGAGACTAGACTTTATTGGAACCATCAATCCTCCATCTTTTGCTGGTCACATATTTATATTGACTGCTATAGACTATTATACTAGATGGAAAAAGGCATGCCCTAGAAAGCAATGCACTACAAACGTGGTCATCAAATTCTTGGAAGAAAACATTATCACTAGGTTTGGAACACTATATGCATTGGGAAACGGATTAGCTGAATCATCAACTAAAAATTTGTTGTATATAATTAGAAAATTGATTGAAAAGAACCCTAGGGAATGACATTCTTTGTTAAAATTTTCCCTTTGGGTAGATCATACTAGGATGAAAGCTGCATTAGGGAATTCTCCTTATCATTTAGTCTATGGGGTAGATCCTATACTACCAATAAACTTAAAAATCCCTACTTGGTAGTTTGCACAAGAATATATTGGATTAGATGATCAAAAAAAAGCTCAATTGTTGCAATTGATGCATTTAGATGAGAAGATGGTTTGATAAACGAGCTAGATTAAAGACTTCAAAATATCCAATTTGGTCCTATATTGGAACAAAACTCATGAACGTAAAGGTGGACATGGTAAGTTTGACAAATTATGGACAGGCCCATACCAAATTTCTGAAATATTGGGTGATAGTACTTATAGATTGAAGTCTTTGACTGGTGAAGATATCCCATTGCCTGTGAATGGGTAGTTCCTAAAGCATTATTTCCAGTCATAAGTAAATTGTTTTTTGTAAATAGTTTTTTTTTAAGTGGTTGTTTTTTTCTTTTCTTTTTCTTTTTTGTTTCATTTGGGTGTTGCATCATTTGAATTTACATTAATTGGCAACCTTTGAAGGTTTACAAGTCAATAGAACATCAACTCCAGAAATTTAACCTATATTTCGACTGGAAATAGTTTTCCATTTATAAATTGTTTGAGAATTATTCATTTTTTTATATACTATGATTAGCATGAATCATTTAGTTGATGTTGAGCTACAAACAAATACATTTAAATCATTCTACTAAAATTTGGGAAAATAGTTGTTTGCATTAATTAAAAAATCAAAAGTCTACCTTTGCTACCACTTTAATTCCCAACCTAATAGCAGGCTTCATTGCTTGCAAGTTGATAAAAGAGCTATCATTGCTATATCTAAAAAAAAAAAAGATATCAACTCATTAGGCCATCCAAATAACTCTACCGGGGCTATGGATGTCTAACTGACAGTAGAGCTATGTTTGGGGGAATTATGGAGATAACCTTGTCAAGGCTATGGACGCTTGACTGGCAACAATGCTCTATCCCTGGTTGGCTTCAAAGGAATTGTCATATTATGTGGATTAATGCAAACAGTTACTATTTCTAAGTTTATTATGGTGGAAATAATCAATTGCATACACGTGAGCTCAATAAAACTTAATCTTTCATGCTAACCAAAGTAAAATTTGAATGTGAAATAAGGATCCTATGATTTATAATTAGAACACTAAAGAAAGTTGGAACATTGATGTTAGATCCGAAATTGACTTTCTATTGTTTTGTTTTGTTTTTTTGGTTGCTAGTTGTTGTGTGGTCTCACAACATGCCCCATTTTTCCCCTTGGCAAAATGTGGACCCCTTTTTTTTCCTTTTTCCTTTGCTCTTTTTCTTTCTCTTGCTTCAGCGTTGTTTTGCTACTCGGTTGGTTGTTGATTTCCTCTTTCATTTTCACTTGGCCTCTTTGTTGTTAAATCCTTTTGCTTCTTGGATTTGGTGTTTCAGTCTACTCGCAATGTTTAGTATGCTACTGGAAACTAGAGTGCCAAAGTCCTGCATTTGAGCCGAAAGAATTTGTATCTTCATACGAGTCTAGCTCCGCCTAGTATTTCGTTTATCAGAGCTGTCAATCTCGATAATTTATTTTTTACCAGAGTTTGATATTTTATGTTTCCTTTTCTTGAATGTCAGAAACCAAAGAGTTTTCTTTGAATTTTGTCAAATCTATCTTTTAGACTCGGTTTCTGGTCTTTCCTTTTGTTCCAGTTTTCTCTTTCCTTAGAGGGCATTTCCTAGATCTTGGTGTTTGTTCCTTTCAAAAGCACTATCAGAAAGATTTAATCTCGGTGATCACCAATCGATCACATATCTTTAATGACACATACCTTATAAAGAATCAGCGTGAAATATGATTGTCACGTATAATTATCGTGTCATCTTCTTTCTCAAATAGCTATCCAATGCAAAAATCTAGGTGTTCATGATTTGAACCATAATTTGTAATGATTGCACCTTTATTCTAGGAATTAATGCAAAATAATAGGTAATTAATGAAGGTGGTGAACTACCTATGTAGCACCACCTCAAGCATGCAATTTCTTTTACAACACTCCACTTCGTGTCATATTGCAAATTTGCTAAGGACATTGAATTAACGAAACAACATTGGCACACAAAGAGAGGTAAATTTTGAGAAACCAAGACGCAACTACCAAGGGTTTTGAAGTTGCATTTTGAAGAATCACCATTATTAACTAGAACCAGGTATGTTCTGAATAACTAATACTTTGTTAAGTGTTTCTCAAGCTGAAAAATCTTGATAATGGTATTTCCTATTCATAAATTAAAATGTTGATTATTCTCTGATTTGCTAAATTTAATCGAAAATGAATTGAAATTTTTATGAAATGTAAGTTTTGGTTAAATTTAACCCTAACTCACACACAAGACACATATTCTAAAAATTGTAGAGCACATTATATACAAAATGAGCACTTTTGATGCAAGGGCAGAAGATGAATTCAAGTATTGCAATTCACAAGTCATACCCATCAACGTAGTGGTTACAAACACTCATATGGGATGGTCTTCTGACATTGAAATTTGTTCACAGCTATTACAAGAGAATGCTTCTCAATGTACCAAAAATGTTGTGGTAAATGGGTTACTTCCTATAGGAGGGTTTATGCTAGCAATGGAAGCTCTTGAATTAGTAATGCAATGTATAAATCATTACAACCTAGCCAAGAGGATTGATGAGAAAGAAGGGAGAATTTACACAGACCTATCACAAAGAGGAATCCTATGCACATTTGGTCTCCCCATTTACACACAAATGTTTAATGTCGACCTAAAGGCCAAGACCAAGACATATCAGAGTGCTGAAGAGTGTAATAGAGAAATTATCAGCACCCAAAGGTGCCAATAGCCAACTACACAATAGACCAAGGTAATTCAGAGGTCTATGTTTAAACAAGAAATGCAAGATATTATAAATTTGTTGAGAAAAGTAGTTGGTTTAAGAGATGCAAGTAAATTTGAACCCTAGATGTTCGTGATAATATCCTGCATGATAGAGGGTCCTATGGAATTGCATTGGGGAAAATTGATAAGTGACAGATTACATGAATAGATTACTACATTTCCCAAAACCAGATGCTTCTACATGTCATCGTACATTATTTATTCATGTGCTATGAGAGCCAGTAAAGAAGGGTTGAAATAGAATGGTACTCTAGGCACAAAGGTTGGCAATAGTTTGATATATGCACATCTACCCCAAATCACCGTCCATGGGTATAAAGATGATTACAAGAAAGTTAATGATTTGTTCTTCATAAAATTTGTGAGAAAAATGGAAGTTGATAAAGATAAAATATTATCCTTGGAAGCACAAAGTGTTGGAAACACAAGGGCAGACAACTGAGAGGGGGGGTGAATCAATTGTCACATAAATTTAAACATTTTAAACTTATTAACCTTATTCTTAGATCTGATTAATAACCATGAAAGCATAAATCATCAACACATTAGTAACACACATAACACCAAGATTTTTAATGTGGAAACCCTATTAGGGGAAAAAACCATGGTGGAGGTCAGTCCATAAGATTATACCCTATTAAAAGTATAAAGAAGAATAAATGGGGAATGCACATGCATTCAAGAACATTGCCTAGAGCTCACTGATCAAATACAAAAAAGATTACTACCCAAAGGAAGACACAATGTCTTACAAAAACATTCAAATTACATCCCCAGGATTTTGAACTGAGAAAATAGCATCTACTAATCCCTAATTATAGTTCTAGTCAAGCACATGAACACTTCTTCACACTCTGCTCACTCTTCTTCACACTCTGCTTTTTCCTTTGAATGATTAGGACACTATTCACACATATCATACACGTGCATGCTTTCAAATGGAATAAACAATAATTTATATATATTCACAACACGAGATTACATCACTACATGTCGACTTCAACAAAATAATAAAACATATGCAAACTGTCGGCCCAAAACAATAAATAATTTTCAATGTCAATCGGCCAATGTTCGCCAAAAAATAATGAAGACCCAAAAAAAAATCCTCGAACATGAAACACCTTTAAAATTTATTCCATGAAGATCAACAACACACTACCATCACCTTGTCAGCCATGAACATGAAAAACATGAACACGTAAGAGAAAATCACCAATCATGAACACAATGATCAATGCGAGCGTGCAACACAGATAGAGCATGATCTAGAAACATCCAAAAACATTATGAATCACCAGAGAAGCATCCACAAGAACTGAAATTACTAGAATCACATCATCTTCATTCAGGAACACCAACTGAAGCAACAAAATAACTATCAGTACACAACTTCTCATAACTCGATCAAATCTTCATGCAGATCTCTGAAACTTAACGTGGATAGACTAGATATACTCAACAACAAACCCTTTAATCCAAAACCTCTTATCATCAACGTATTGATCTAACTAACAGACTAAACTTCACTGCATCACTAGCAATCTACAACTTATTCCATTACAATTTTCTCAATATGCTTGACATATAAAACCTTTAAGACATTAATGCCAATAGGGTTGACATCAATGAAAACCACATATCAGCAACATCCAACAATCTTCCCCTTTGGAATTAATGGCAACACATGATGTGAAAAACACCATCAACGCAACTATCTCTAAGCACTTTCTCCCCCTTACATTTTGACTCTTTTCTCCTCAACTCTTTCACATGACTCTTCTCCCCCTAAATTTTTTCACATGACTCTTCTCCCCCTTTGAATGTTTAAACAATAAATGCAAGATATTATAACTTTGTTGAGAAAAGTAGTTGATTTAAGAGATGCAAGTAAATTTGAACCCTAGATGTTTGTGATAATATCCTGCATGATAGAGGGTCATATGGAATTGCACTGGGGAAAATTGATAAGTGACAGACTACATGAACAAATTACTACATTTCCCAAAACCAGATGCTTCTACATGTCATCGTACGTTATTTATTCATGTGCTATGAGAGCCAGTAAAGAAGGGTTGAAACAGATTGGTACTCTAGGCACAAAGGTTGGCAATAGTTTGATATATGCACATCTACCCTAGATCATCGTCCATGGGTATAAAGATGATTACAAGAAAGTTAATGATTTTTTCTCCATAAAATTTGTGAGAAAAATGGAAGGTGATAAAGATAAAATATTATCCTTGGAAGCACAAAGTGTTGGCAACACAAGGGCAGACAACTGAGAGGGGGGGTGAATTAGTTGTCACATAAATTTAAACATTTTAAACTTATTAACCTTATTCTTAGATCTGATTAATAACCATGAAAGCATAAATCATCAACACATCAGTAACACACATAACACCAAGATATTTAATGTGGAAACCCTATTAGGGGAAAAAGCCATGGTGGAGGTTAGTGCACAAGATTATACCCTATTAAAAGTATAAAGAAGAATAAATGGGGAATGCACATGCATTCAGGAATACTGCCTAGAGCTCACTGATCAAATATAAAAAAGCTTACTACCCAATGGAAGACACACTATCTAACATAAACATTTAAATTACATCCCCAGGATTTTGAACTGAGAAAATAGCATCTGCTAATTCCTAATTATAGTTCTAGTTAAGCACATGAACACTTCTTCGCACTCTACTCACTCTTCTTCACACTATGCTTTTCCCTTTGATTTATTAGGACATTATTCACACATATCATACACGTGCATGCCTTCAAATGGAATTAACAATCACTTATATATATATATATTCACAACACGAGATTACATCACTACATGTCGACTTCAACAAAATAATAAAACATATGCAAACTGTCGGCCCAAAACAATAAATAATTTTCAATGTCAATCAGCCAATGTCAGCCAAAACATAATGAAGACCCAAAAAAAAATCCTTGAACATGAAACACCTTTAAAATTTATTCCATGAAGATCAACAACACGCTACCATCACCTTGTCAGCCATGAACATGAAAAACATGAACACGCAAGAGAAAATCACCAATCACGAACACAATGATCAATGCGAACATGCAACATAGATAGAGCATGATCTAGAAACATCCAAAAAAATTATGAATCACCAAAGAAGCATACGTAACAACTGAACTTACTAGAATCACATCATCTTCATTCAGGAACACCAACTGAAGCAACAAAATAACTATCAGTACACAACTTCTCATAACTCGATCAAATCTTCATGAAAATTCTGAAACTTAACCTGGATAGACTAGATATACTCAACAACAAACCCTTTAATCCAAAACCTCTTATCATCAACGTATTGAGCTAACCAATAGACTGAACTTCACTGCATCATTGGCAACCTGCAACTTATTCCGTTACAATTTTCTCAATATGCTTGACATATAAAACCTTTAAGACATTAATGCCAATAGTATTGACATCAATGAAAACCACATATCAAAAACACCGAACAATCTTCCCTTTAGCATTAATGGCAACACATGATGTGAAAAACACCATCAACGCAACTATCTCTTAGCACTTTCTCCCCCTTAGATTTTGACTCTTTTCTCCTCAACTCTTTCACGTGACTCTTCTCCCCCTAAAGTTTTTCACATGACTCTTCTCCCCCTTTTAAATCAATGAAAAAGATACACACAAGCTCTGAACCATATATATGAACATTTGACTACTCCCCCTGAGTAACAACCACCACAACATCAATCTGGATCAAGATATGACTTTGAAATGCACAGACTGATGCAAGTCAATACATCTTAGTTTTGATTAGGAGGGGTAATCACCCCTAGCTTCCCTTTGAGATACTCAAAAGTATCCTTAGGCAAAGTCTTGGTAAAGATATCTACAATCTGTTCTTTAGTAGGCACATACTCCAATCTGACTTTCTTTTCACTCACCTTTTCTCTTAAAAAGTTAAATTTGATAGATATATGCTTGGTCTTTGAATGCAGCACCAGATTCTTTGAAATGTTAATTGCACTTGAATTATCACATAATATAGCAATAGGTTCATCATACAGAACTCTGATATCTTTCAACATTTTCTTCATTCACAATACTTGAGTACAAATGTTAGCAACAACAATTTATCTTGTCTCTGTAGTAGAATAAGAAATGGCATTTTGCTTCTTACTTAACCATGAAATCAACTTCTTTCCCAAGAAAAATGCACCACCATTGGTACTCTTTCTGTCATTCACATCTCCTGCCCAATCAACATCATTAAAGGCACTCAAAGTAATATCATCATCTTTAGGATACCATAGGCCAAAATCAACTATCCCCATCAAGTATCTAAAAATCATCTTCACAGCTTCAATCCTAGTAATAAGGGAAAAAGTTTCTTCAAATTCAATTCCTTCCATCTGAGAATATCCTTTACATACAAGTCTTTCTTTGTTTCTAACAACTTCACCTTGCTCATTCAGTTTGTTTCTAAAAACCCATTTAGTTCCAATTACATTTTTGTCCTTAGGTCTAGGAACAAGAATCCATGTATCATTCTTCTCAACCTGTTGTAGTTCTTCTTTCATTACTTCTACCCAATGTTCATCTTTGCATGCTTCATTCACACTATTAGGCCCAGTCTTTGAAATCAAACAACATTCTTCTGCATTTTTTCTCCTAGTTTGAACACCTTTGTTCTTATCACCTATGATTTGATCTTTTGAATGATTTAGTCTTACATACCTTGGAGTCTTAGGATGTTCTTGAACTTCAAGCTCTTGTGATCTCTCTTCTACACTTTCACTAGTTCCTTCCTCTTGATTTTCTTGATTCACCGAAATGATTTGAACTTGATTTGAAGTCTGAACTTTCTTTCCTTTGTTTGAACTATCATTCTGATCATCTGAATCACATCAACAGGTTCTAGATGGTCTAACTATGTCTTCATCAACCTTGACATTTGCACTTTCAACCATTTTCCTCAATCTTTTATTATAGCATCGGTAGGCCTTGCTTTTAGTAGAGTAACCAAGAAAGATTCCTTCATCACTCCTAGCATCAAACTTTCCTATATCTTCATCTCTTTTGATATAGCATCTACTCCCAAAGATTTTGAAGTATCTAAAATTAGGCTTATGAACATACCATAGCGCATAAGGAGTCTTACCAGTATCACCTTTGACTTGTACCCAGTTGAGTTTGTAAACAACAGTACTCAACTTCTCTCCAATAGATATGAGGAAAATTTCCTTCCAACATCATAGTTCTAGTAGCTTCTTCAATTGTCCTGTTCTTCCTTTCCACAACTCCATTTTGTTGAGGGATTCGTGGTGCAGATAATTCTCTCTTTATCCCATGTTCTTCACAAAAGGAATTAAACTCACCAGAAGTGAATTCACCTCCTCTATCTGATCTCAAACATTTAATCGTCAGACCTGTCTCTGTCTCAACCATAGCCTTAAATATCTTGAACTTCTCCAAAGCTTTAGATTTTTCCCTTAAGAAAGTAACCCACATCATTCTAGAATAATCATCAATAAGTAACATGAAATACCTATATCCTTGTAAGCTTCTAACTCTAGAAGGACCACACAAGTCAATATGTACAAGCTCCAACACTTCATTTGAACAATGTTGCTTGCTTCAAAATGAAACTCTATTTTGTTTCCCTAACTGACATTCCTTGCATATAGCATTAGTAGGTTTTACCAACATAGGAAGATCTCTCATAGCCTGAGTCAAAGTTTACATGACACATTCTCCTATTCCACAACCAACTTTCATCAACTTGAACGATCAGACAACTTTTACTGGCAGCACTCAAGTGAAAGATATTACCTTTTGTTTTTGTACCTGATGCAATCACATTTTTAGAACTTCCCAATATTCTACACTTTCCATCCTTGAATTGAAGATTGTATCCCTTATCTACCATCTGTCCAACACTTAGAAGATTATGCTTTAGACTTTCCACATATAGGACATCATCAGTATTATGCTTACGATCAAGAGAAATGCATCCTCTGCCACAGATTACACCTTTGTCATCACCAAATATTACAACACCGCTATCATACTTTTCTAAGCTCACAAACTTACTTTTATCACCTGTCATGTGATGAGAGAATCCATTGTCAATCACCTAGTCATCTTTCTCTTCAACTCGAGCATCTAGGGCTTTCTCCACATTTGTACAACTAGTAGACACAAGATTATTTTCCTAGATAGCAATAAATACCCATTCGTCCTCACTTACATTCTCTTTATTAGATTCATCATTTGTCACACCTTCATCAGCAGGATAATAGCATTTTCTTTAAAATCTATGCTTGTTAGGTCTTAACATAGGAACTCTTTTTGGACACCTTGATGCAAAATGACCTATCTTATTGCAAGAAAAACATTTAATAGAAAACATCCCTTTATACTTACCTTCTCCTTTGGCTTCTGTCTTGATAATAAGTGCTTCAAGCTCATCCAATTTTCTCTCTTCTTCTTCAATCTCTCTCATTTTCTCCTCATACTTGAATATATTTCTAGAAGATCTTTCTCCTAGATCATATCTCTATTTATCCCTTCCGAAAGTAGTGGCCTTGAATGCAGATTTTGTCTTAGGAAGAGCATCACCAAATTCACTCAACTCAAAAGCAATGAGCTTACCAATCAACATGTCTTGGGTAACATTTGTCACAGTCTGGAGCTCTTCAATAGCAGTAGCTTTGACTTTGTATGCAACATGAAAGGATTTGAGCACTTTAGCAACAATCTCTGATTCTTCCAATTTTCCACCAGCACATCTAATACCGTATGTTGGGACTTAAAATTTCATGTAAATTTTAGGTCCCCATATTGAAAAAGAGGATTTTAACACTAAAAAATTCAAGTGTAAAAACAATCTCAGGAGCACATTTTGAAAAATTATAATTTTGGATCTGTTCAATTTCAAGAGAAATCATTTTGCAGACATGTTCATTTATCATATGTGAGTGTCTCTGCAAAGTTTTAGCCTCATATGATCTGATTTGACAAAGTCTCAAAGCAACAAGTTGATGGGTTTTCTAGAAAATATGTTGTCAGCATAGTGGAATCTGTTAAAATGGTCAACTTTGAGGGAAAATATTAAGAAAATGGATGATGATAATCACAAATAGATTGGTGCCTTCAATTCTCTACACCAAAGTATACCTCCATGCCAATTTTTAGGGTGTTTGGACCTCATTCAGTATTTTTGCAAAACTGATTCCAAACTGATTTTGCACAGTTTCATAATTGCACTCTTAGAATAGCTACAAAGTGATCAAGTTTGATTTTTAATATTTTTTGTAGGAAGAAGATTTATGAAAAACCCATTTTCCTACATGTTCATGTGACCTAAAGGAATCAATCCTCCAAGTTACAGATTGTCAAAAACACGTTTGATATTTTTTCAAAAAGGAAAATTGGCAAGCTTTAAATCAGTTTGAACAATTGTAAAAAATGGCTGAGTGAGCAACTTCAATTGTGAACATCTTTCAATCCCAATAACTTCTTACCAAACCATTTCACAAGCATACTCCCCTATCTTCAAGTAACACACTAGTGAAATTTGTGGGTTTTCAAAAAAAATTCATCAAATTTCCAAAATAGAAACATCCATAAGCATCATGAATCACCAGAGAAGCATCCACAACAACTGAACTTACTAGAATCATATTATTTTCATTTAGGAACACTAACTGAAGCAACAAAATAACTGTCAGAAGACAACTGCTCATAACTCGATCAAATCTTCATGCGGATCTATGAAACTTAACTTTGGATAGACTAGATATACTAAAAAAAATCCTTTAATCCACAACCTCTGATCACCAACGTACTGAGCTAACCAACATAATGAACTTCATTGCATCACTAAAAACCTGTAACTTCCCATTACAATTTTCTCAATATGCTCAACATATATAGCCTTTAAGACATTAATGCCAATAGTGTTGACATCAATGACAACCACATATCAACAACATCCAACACAAAGTGCCATTCGGCCTATGGGGGTTGGTACATATAGTTCCCAACTTACTCCTACATTAGAGTGGAGGGATTTGATGGACACCCATTCATGCTACCCAGGTATCCTACAGATAAAATTATTTTATTGGAATTAGTGAGACAGTTAAAACCATATCGGGCTCTTTATAGCCATGCTTACAAAAAGGCCTCTTTAAACTTCCCATTACAATAGGAAATTATAAGTGCAGTATAATTAAAGTAACTGATTTGTGTGAAGAAGAACTAAGGACCTACCATTTTGAGGATTTCCCACTCCAGAGAGTGTATTATGATATTGAAGGAAATATTGCTAAAAATATAGCTGGTTGTCATGCTCATGTGCCACATTTAGAAGGTTATTGGCTTAACTGTGAAGACAAGCACATGGTAAGAAGAAGAAAATATAAAAGAATGACTTTAAGATTTGTTCGAATGCTCAAAATTTATGACATCCCAGATCAATTGGAAAAAGATGATGGCCAGGTGTTGAACCAATTCCACAATGATGATAGGGTAGATGATGAAGCCATTCTAGACCCAGGTGTTGATGATGAAGATATGACATCAATTGATGAATTCACTAGACTAGTCTTAAGGTATACTCAACATTGGATTGATGATTTTTTCAAAGGTTTGTGAGAAAGAGGAATTGAGCCTATCTTCTAAGAAGATAAGAGGAAACAAAGAGATGAAACTACATTTGAAAGTGGAGAGCCTACCAAGAAGAAAAGAAAGACTAGTAAGGTGACTCTAGGTATTAGAATTGAAGAAAGAACCCCTAAAATTACAAGTCAAGAAGTTCCCATAAAACCATATGATAAACAGAAAGATGCAGAGACAAGTAAAGATAAATCAAAAAGTAAGACCTAAATGTACATCTTCCTCTATAGCAAAACAAAAACAAGAGTAATTATTGATGAAGGAATAGGAGCAACATAAAATGTTGGTGCAAAAACCAGGTTTGTATCTCAAAGGGTTGCAACACTATTTACCTCTCCTTTCATTAATATGGCTAGTATGAAATAAGCCCTGGGAGGGACTCCTATAGCTTTAGAGGAAATTTTTGAAGAAGATGAAGCTAGAATTAAAGAATAGGTGGACTAATGGGGTGTTATATGGGAGAAAGTGAAAGAAAAGAAGTCTAAAGACAAACCCATGGTACACCTAGTGATAGAAGAAATTTAGGATATATGTTCTAACCCCATAAATGTTGAAGAAGAATAGTTTATTCAAGGAAAGCTCACCTTAGAGGCAGGAAACCCTAGCGTACTTGAAATGGAAACAAGGGAGACTACAGAGTAGGATCCTATTGATGAAAGAATTGTTGAAGATACTCTTGATTCCCAGCCTTCACTTGGGAATGTGCAAAATGTTGATGAACACTTGCAGGTCTTTGAAGAATTAGAGAAAGGGCATGTTGAAACTAAAATTGAAACTGAAATTGCAAAAGAAGAAGCTACATAGTTTGCAAGAGATGGAATTGAAAATAAAGAGAATCCCAGTGTAGCAGTAAATAAAGAAGAAAATGTTCAAAGAGATGAAGTAGAAGATCTGGATAGATAGGAAAATATATGTCTGCAAATAGAGGAGGCAGTTTCAAACCCTACCAATCCTGAATCTATGCTAGACATTATTAAAGAAATCCTCATTTCAGAAAATGTGGCAAGTCAAAGAGAAGAAGTTCCTGAAACAAGTGGTAAATAGGAACAAAGAAATGTTACAAAGGTACAACAAGATGATGATACACCTGATTGGTTAATCAAGGAATTAGCTTCTGCAATGAAAGTGGAAGTATTACCTCTAAATCTTAATAATTTTATACAAGAAGTAGGTACTCCTTAACCTAGGTGTAGAGAAAAGACAAAGCATGTCATATAGAGAAATACAAATGGCAATAGAACTATTCAGATAGCCACTCCAACAACTGATAAGGACAGACATGAAATAATTCCTAAGGAGTATAAGATAACAAGTATTAACCTTGGACACTCATCGTGGCAACAAGAGTTAGAGGAAATAAAAGTAAATTTAAATGCTACTATTGCTAGAGTACAAAAATATAAACATAAGAAAAGAAAATTGAGAGAATGGGTTTCTACCTTGGAACATTTCATTAAGTCATTAACTTTATCTAGTCGAGAACAAGTTGAACTACCCCAACATCCGGTGTTGATGTCACAAAAACAAGTAGATGCAATTACTACAATTCATCATAAAATGAACATGTTTGAAGAATGGATTGAATATTGGATAAAGCAAGGGGAAGAATTTATTACATATGCAATAAGAAAGTACAAGGAAGCATACCACTGTTTAGAGAAATTGAAAAGATTTGAAGATGAATGTAGATTTCGCCAAGAGTAGGTCATCAAAGAAACGTGGAACATTGAAATTCTCATCCAGTCAGATATCCAAGAGTTAATACAGAGTGATGTAATATCAGGACATGAACTTTCATTTCCAGGTAAATGGAAAAAATAGTTGAAATGGGAAGGCGACATGTTAATACAATGTATTGAAGGATTTGAGAAATTCATCATCGAGTGTAGAAGATTGATTAGTGAAAATCAAGAATTTATTGAAGTATTAGCACGTCAAGGTTTTGATCCCCAAACACTAGTACATGAAGCAAAAGAAGCTAAAGCCTTCAAGGAATGGATAGAAAGAATAAATAGAGATCACGTTCAATTGTTGACGTGGGAGGTCATTGATGAGATAATACAGTGCAGAAATGTTATAGCCAAGTATGAAACAAACAAAGTATAGAAAAATGATATCATACTTTGAGTAACAGAAGAATATATTAGGTTCAAGCTCACTTGGAGAGTAATACGAAGAATTTCAAAAGAACGCATGCATCAAGTATTAAATTCTTTCCGAGAGTGTTAGTTGAAGAAAAAAGAATCCTGGAGCTCGAGTCATAAGTGAAAAGAGAAAGAACCAAATACCTGATACCGTAAATGTGATAAAGTTTATTTTGTTTCAATTTTGAATTTGCATGTTGATGCCAGTCCCGGTAGGTGTTCTTCATTCTGGTGCTTTTGAAGGAAGCTAGTATACTTGATTAATGCAAAGTGTTCATGTTGAAGTATGAAGAAAAGTGTTGTTGCAGACAAAGTCAAAGCCTTGACTTATTCTAGAATGTTCTTGATGACAATTGGTAGATGCCATGTGCCACATTTTAATTTGTTGTTTCTGATTCTTTGGATGGACTTTTAAGTTGAACTTTTGGGGCCTTGTTTCTATAAAATGCCATCTCCTTCCTCATTTTTATTTTAAGTTTGGAATTTTTGGATGTCGGAGGAGCATAAACTTTTTTTAAGTTTTGTTCTTTTTTCTTGTTTTCTAAACCATTTCGGCGTAAAACTTTGTATGCATGTAGACATTAATTAATATCAAAGCTTGTTAGATAGCTACCTATCTGAGTATCTTTTATAGCTAGTTTTGCTAGTTTGGCCGAACAAGACTGTATGATGTGCCATTTAAGGGTGCATACATAACCTACTCAGTGTCTAGAAACGAAACCCTCTCTTTAAAAGCTTGCACCGTTTTATATGTAGCTATGAAGCAATCCGGTGAAGTTAAAGTGGTTTGCTATGTTTTAATTAATTCTTTGGGGAATCCATGGAGAATAACTAGGAGAAGCTTTAATTTTTTAGTATTTTTTTATTCTTTGTTTTAGAATAGATGTTTAAATATTTGAAAATGTTCCAAAAATTTAAATTAATGAACAAAATTTTATTGAAAATCTTTTGCTTTCCATAAAGTTGTTGAATGCCTAATGCTAAATCTACTTAAGTGATAGCAAATAATTTGTGATATTCAAGAAATATTATGTCGAATCTTTTGATTTCATGATGTTATCCTATGAATGAAGTGAAATTTTATGTGAAATGTTTATAATTCTTAGCAAAGATAGAAATAACTATAGTCCCTTTGAGATTAACAATAGTATCACATCATTACCTAAGAGCGACCCTAGTGCAACCATGACCTAGTTATCAAAGACTTGGGATTGAACGAAATCCAATCTTTTTCCTATGAATGCAAAATTCCCCTTTAGGTTATCTTTGTTCCATATGTTTCAAGAAGGATAGGCTCTTCATGGTGTTGTCTATGAAGATTTTATTCGACATGTCTTCTATGAGTGAAATCATCGCCCACAATATCTAAGATCAAACAACTAAGAACATACCTAAAATTTTACAACATTGATAAAAAGGATCTACAATTCATTTTGAATGTGTTATCCAATCTTGGTCATGAGTATTTAGAGTTGTTTTATAGCTTTCATACCCTTCGACTTTCTATGGGAGCATCACATGTTAATCCTAAGTTTGATAACTTTATAAATCTCCTATCTAAGAGGAATCAAAGTTAATGCAAATGGGTCTAATCAAGTCTTTTGAGCCACAAGCATTGTTGGCTAGTGAGTCTAAGGAACAAAAATAATCATGGAATCTTGATATTGAAGCAAAAGAAGAAAAGTACAAGCCACATAAATAATTTGAATCCTCTCCCTCTAGAGGGGAATCGTATAAGAAGAAGAAGCCTACATGTGCATAATGGAAGAAAATAGGGCATGATGAACACCAATGTTATTCTAAATAGATTGATGAGTTGAAGGCCTAATCTTAGAAAGTAAAAAATGAGACATTAGGGATCAAGAATAAGAAGGAAGGCTTAAATATTACAATGAAAAGATGGTAAGAGGTTAGAAGAAAGGCAAATATTTGAAGTAAAAATAATTAAGACTTAGCTATATTTTAAAAGATTCATCAGAACTTTGGTGATCAGGGGAAAGAATTATGGATTATGAAAGGGAAGTGATAAGACTTAAGAGTTAAGGTTGATGGTCGAAACTTAAAACACTTAGGAAAGTGATAGAAAGAGAAGGTGAAAGAGATAGAAAATCAAGAGCGATAGGGAAGGTATGGATGTATGCAGATAAGAAAAAGCCCAAAACTTAGACACTTAGCCATTTTTTGGGGTTTCTAGGCATAGTTCATGCAAGATGGCCCATATAAGATCTCTCATATCAATTTTTATTGATGGGAAATATGAGGTGGCATGAAATGCCAACATTCTTGTTGAATTCTATTAGATGATTTCCTGCTAATCATGGAATCCAAGGGCCTTATCAATCCATTGGGCACATAATCATAAAGGGAATTGCAACAACTGGCTTGCCTCAAAAAATAAAACATGTGCAGGCTTTCACTTGGAGGAAAATAAAACATTAGGATCATACATTCACTTAAGGAGAATGTAGGGTATGTGTAACCACACTTCTTGGAAAAATAGAAACTAATCTAATAGGTACATGACATTAACAAGATCCAAATTATAAATAAATTCCTATGTCAAAGACAACCCTTTTAGAGGAGTTGATCTTCCTTAGATGATAGTTGCATTCTTCACCTAGCTAAAACCATTGAAAACCTCTGACTATATGCAAGGAGTTGCACACACTACTTGTATAGTGAAGGATCACTTAATTGTAAACCTTGTCATTGTAGGGAATCCATGTGATGTAATTATAAGATTCACTTGACAATGGTAACTTAAGAAAACATACAACAACAAGGGTGAACTTTTCTAAAAATACATCAACATCAAGGGAGAAACCTTTTTTAGAGGAAAACGAACTCTCCTCGCAAAAGAGTAAGCCATTGACATAACTATTGACCTCCTCATTGCATGAACTGAAAAAAAAAGAGAAAGTTCTATCTCACATGTTGATGCAAAGTATTCCAAGCTTGTTTGTTGATCTGCACTAGGAAGACCTTCCTCATGCACTTCAAATGAAAAGCTTTGAAGCTCTGGCATACTATACAATTGAGTAACAAGAGCATTACTCTCCTTATAGATGTGTTGTTGCTCAATGGTAATATTTTTAGTATGTTAGTCCCATGTAAAATATTCTCACTTAGACACATTATCCCCAAAGACAAAAGTTACATCTTCATCTTGAATGAAGACCTCATATTCAACATTGCTATATTCAGGGATAGCAGAAAACCAACATGCATAATAATTACATGCATTGATACACGCCTTATCAACACATACCTTGCATTTGTGAGACACTTGGAATGAAGAACTAAATTCTCTAGGTTGTCTCTCTATCTTCATTTGTTCTTCTTGGAGATTGGTTGCAATGAGAACAAACTCATGGCATAATGTGACCACCATGTCCTCTACTACCATAACAACCCTTTCCATGATCTCCCCTTCAAATGAGTTGTAAGAATCTTTTTCTTCTAAAGAATTTTCTACTTGTAGGCATGAGTAAGCTCTCCTCCTCACTATCAATGAAACAAGGGAACTCATCAAATGGGAGTTTAAAATGCATACCCATTCTAAAAAAGAGCAATAATACTATGTAACTAGTGTTGGTGTAAATAGGTGTTTTACCTATCTAGTCATTAGTGGGTCTTATTTACATGTTAAGTCAATTTAGGTCCTAGTTTCTTTTTCTAGAAGAATTAATTATCTAGATAAGATATTATCCTATCTTATCTAGTTGGATTTTATTTAATTCTTGTTTCCTAGGTTATTTAATATTTGTTAAGGTAGTTATCTCATTGTCCAAGATTAAGACACATGTCAAGATCTTGTATAATCCTATCTAACAAATTGCCTTTATAAGAAAGACATAATATGTACACCATTTATTCAATTTGGAAATTTTGTCTCCATAATCACAACATGATATTCCTAACATTTATCTTTTGTGGAAGTTATTTTTGTCTTGTAGGTGATCCTAGGGTGTTGGGAGTTCACCATTAACTCCTACATGGTATCAAAGCTTTAATACTGTTGAATTCTTCCTAGATATAAGGAATCCATTTTGACTTGAAGATTTTGTTGGTTGCAACTAGGGGTTTCAAGGACGCCACTATTGAATCTAGGGCATTAGAGAAAGTTTCCTTTTGTCAATTTTTTTAATATTTTGTCAAATTTACAAGTGTTTCAAGTTGTGCTAAGGTTACCAGATCTGAGAGGTAGCTAAAGTTTTGGGGCACCTTGGGAAAAAAATGAACCTACCATCATATCTGAAAGGATCAAAACCCTTAAGACCGACTGTCAAATCACCAAGATCCAAGCACTTTCACTAGGCCTAAAATAGTTTTTTGCCTAATTTGTTAGTATCGTTGACTATACAATCATATGACTTTGTCACAAAAAAATTGCATAGGTTTAGAAAAATTCAATGTAGGTTTAGATTTCTTTTGGTTTTAAAATATTATTTCAAGAATATTTTGTTTTAAAATGAAAAGGAAAAAATTATTTGGAAGGTATTGTTTGCATAGTATCTATGTAGACCGTAGAGTTGGTAGAGTAGGAGAGCCTCTGTCATGTGCCACGTGTCAACACATAATTGACATTCCACACCAGTCTATTTTCCATTGACCTACATACGACAATTGTCAAAATCAAACCACACATCAGGCAAATCTTCCTTCCAATATTTTGGAGCATATCCTCAAATTCATCAAAGATTCCATTACCACTGATGGATAGAATATTATGAGGGAATATTTTAGTAAGGAAGAATATTCTATCTGAGAGGGAATATTATAGTCTAACAACCATCAAATCATCTATTTTAAGATCGTGAATTGCTAATGTTAACATTGTGTTAGCAATGACGTTAGCAACCCCTTAATATTTTTCCCCCCCTCTCCAATGCGGTTTTTGGTTTTACAATCCAACTTCACAGGCCTATAACTTGGTCATATCCACTCCTCTTCTTAAGATTTTTTTTTTATTTAGGGTAGAATTTCATGCTATTCCTAGTGGTACAATTGGATTTTTTATTTTGGTGCCTATTCTTCAAAAAATAAATAGATTCTCATAGGTTTTGTTGAGTTGTTCTTATTTTTGGAACTTCCAGGGCTTCATTCTTGTTCCTATTGTAATATTTTTGGGTGCTTTTCATGCAGTTTCCTATAGTGTGATAAGATTGATAATATTATTCTATGTAAAAAAAATTCTTTGAGCTTATGGCCAAATTTAGCATGAGCAAGCACTAAGATCAAGTCCACTTCATTGTTTTTGCCAAGTGACACCTATAATCTCACTAAGTATAAAGTTCCACAATCATATATTGCTAGGGGGATTTCTTGATTAAGTAATTTGGGGGGGGGGGGTAATCTTGTAGTGGTTGATTACTTTCTTTTGCTTATTGTGTGTTCTTACAATGGGGATATCCCAAATTGAACTCTTAACTCCATATAACTATGCTTCATGGAGAAAATAAGTATGAAATTATCTCATGAGAAAGGGTTGTCTTGGATATCTAAAGGAAACTATTTCTCAACCTATTGATGCTAAAGAATTGGAAAAATGAGATCTTAATCGTGAGAAAAAACTTGGATGCATATGCTCATTAGTTTCATTTGATTTACAATTTCATGTTGAATCATAAAAACACTTAAAGAGGCTTGGGAGGATTTTGAGAAACTCTATGGTAAAATTGATAAGATTAGGGGATAGCAGGTTGATAATGAGTTGATGAATCTTGATCTTAAATGTTTTGACCACATCCAAGACTACATATCTAAGATCAAACAACTAAGAACACAACTAAAATTTTGCAACATTGATAAAAAGGATCTACAATTGATTTTGAATATGTTAGAAAATCTTGGTCCTAAGTATTTTTTGTTTGTTTATAGCTTTCATATCCTTTGACTTTCTATGGGAGCATCATATGTTGATCCTAAGTTTGATAACTTTGTAAATCTCCTAATCTAAGAGGAATCAAAGTTAATGCAAATGGGTCTAATCAAGTCTTCCAAGTCACAAGAATTGTTGGCTAGTGAGTCTAAGGTACAAAAATAATCATGGAATCTTGATAATAAGCAAAAAAAGAAAAGTACAAACCACATAAATAATTTTAATCCTCTCCCTCTAAAGGGGAATCATCTAAGAAGAAGAAGCCGACATGTGCATATGACAAGAAAACAGGGCATGATGAACATCAATGTTATTCTAAATATATTGATGAGTTGAAGGCCTAATAGTGGAAATTCAAAAATGAGACATCAGGGATTAGGGATCAAAAAGAAGGCTTAAATCTTATGATGAAAATATGGTAAGAGGTAAGGAGAAAGGTTGATCCCTAAAGTCAAAAAATTTAATACTTAGCTATATTTTAAAAGATTTATCAAGAATTTGGTGATCGAGGGAAGAAATTTTGGCTTATGAAAGGGAAGTGATAAGACTTAAGAGTTAAGGTTGATGGCTGAAACTCGAAACACTTAGGAAAGTGATAAAAAGAGAAGGTGAAAGAGATAGAAAATTAGGAGCGACAGGGAAGGCATGCAGGTATGCAAACAAGCGAAAGCCCAAAACTTTGACACTTAGCCATTTTTTGGGTTTTTTAGGCATAGTTCATGCAAGATAGCCAATATAAGACCTCTTAGATTGGTTTTTATTGATGGGAAATATAAGGTGGCATGAAATTCCTGTTATGTTATGGAGACCAATCAGACTTGGATAAAATCTTCATCATTATCTTATTAATTAATTTGTTGCACATAATAAACATTTTGCTGCACTTGTATTTAAAATAATAGTTACAAAAAATTATTAAATGTTGGAAATTATCAGTTACAATATTTATTTAAAAGATAGCTACAAATAGTTATTGGTAATCACCCAAAGAAAACATTTTATTGGGTGCACGAGTCAAAACCAATGGCTACGCTTCATTTGTAATTAATGGGACATGTGTGGGAACATATTCCAATACTTGGATTAGAGTTTAGAGGGAAATGGGTCGTGAAAAACATTAGCAAAAGATTGCAGAGTAGTGGCTGGAAAAACATAGGAGAAGCTACAGGTACCTGTAGCCATGGTTGTGTAAAACCAACAAGTGAAAAACATGGAAAAAAAATTGTTGCATGTTGTTGCATGTCTTTGCTTGTCTTTGCATGTCAATGTAAAGGTTATTTTCTTGGAGATTAATATATTTTGGACCCTCTTGTTGGTGGATGTAACCCAGATTTGGGTGAACCACGTTAAATCTTTGTGTTCTTTTGCTGTCCAAAATTTGTGTTTTATTTCTCTATTTTATTGATTAAATCTACATTTAACTGATTGAAATCTACCTTCTAACCCTAACAAGTGGTATTATAGTGGGTTGTGTTCAGTTATCCTTTGCAGGAAGATCTCATGGTTGAGTGGGAGTCTCACATGGATGAGTGCGAGTTATGGTAGACGAGGGTAAGTTGAAGGTAGACAAATTCAATGGGAAGAACTTTTAGTTATGGAAGATGCAGATGGAGGATTATCTTTATCAGAAGTATTTATGGAGGCCATTAGAAGGGAAATCCAAGAAACCCCTAGCTATGTCTAATGAGGATTGGGATATTATGGATAGAAAGGCACTTGGTAGTATTCATTTATACTTGGCACAATCAGTGGCATTTGAAATTTAAAAAGAAAAGATAATTGAAGATTTGATGAAGACCCTGGAGAAGTTATATCAAAATCCTTCTAGTTCGAATAAGGTTTTTCTTATGAAGCGTTTATTTAATATGAAAATGGTAGAAGATGGGTTAGTTGTTGATCATTTAAATGAGTTTAACACAGTTACCAGTCAATTGAATTTTGTTAATGTAAACTTTGATGAAGAAGTTAGGGTTCTTTTAATTCTGTGTTCTTTGTCTAAAAGCTAGAATAGCTTGGTAAAGGTGGTTAGTAATTATATTTCTAGTTCAAATATGTTGAAATTTGATGATGTTGTTGGTGTTATTTTGAGTGAGGAAATTCATAGGAAAATCTCATGTGGTACATCCACATCAGGTAGTGTTTTGAATGCAAAAAGTAGGGGAAAAACAAAGGAGAGAGGAGAGAATTCTAGAGGTCGTCGGAAGTCATGAGGAAAATCAAAGGACATGAGGTCCCAATCTAGAGAAAAAAAGGATTGATGGTACTGTGGTAAGCCAGGTCATTTAAAGAAAGATTGTTGGTCTCAAAAAGATAAAGGAGACAAAAATGAAGGAAATAAAGAGGAAAATGTCATAAGTAATAAATCTGATGAGGATGCTTTGATTCTTTCCCTTGATAATGTTGATGATTCTTGGGTGTTAGATTCAGAGGCTTCATTTCATGCTATTCCCCATAGAATTTATTTTCTTGATTATGTCCAAGGGGATTTTGGGCTGATTTATTTGGGAGATAATGAACCTTTCTAGATTGTTGGAAATGGAAGAATCAAGATTAAGTTGTAGAATGGGAATCATTGGCTACTACATGAGGTAAGGCATGTTCCAAGGTTAAGCATAAATTTAATTTCAGTAGGGCAACACGATGATGAAGGTTGTGTTGTTACATTTAGTAATAAAAATTGGAAGGCTACAAAAGGTGCCTTAGTGGTAGAAAAAGGTGTGAAAGTAGGCACCTTATATCTTTGTATAGGTCATAATGTTCCTTCTACTTTAGCTATTGTAGATAAAAATCAATGTTTAGGAATAGTTGTTGCAATTCAACAGGTAGAAAATTAAACAGTTGTTGTGGGTTTTGAATCAACACTGTGGCATAATAGACTTGGGCATATGACTGCAAAAGGTATGAAAGTACTTCATTCAAAGAATGTTTTACCAAGTCTAAAATGTGTTAATATGGATTTTTGTGAAAGTTGTGTGTATGGAAAACAAAAGAGAGTTAGTTTTCTCAAGGATGAGAAGCAAATGAAAGATGAGAAATTAGATCTTGGGCATACAGATCTATGGGGAATAGCTCAAGTATCTTCTTTTGGTGGCTCTCAGTATTATGTCACTTTTATTGATGATGAAATAAGCAAGGTATGGATTTATTTCCTTAGGCAAAAATATGATGTATTTGAAACTTTTAAAAAATGGAGAAGCTTGGTTGAGAATGAGATCAGTAAAAAGTTAAAATGTCTCATATCTGATAATGGTTGTGAGTATTGTAGCAAAGGGTTTGAAGATTATTGTTCCTCTAATGGTATTCGTAGGAAAAAAATGGTTCCAAGGTTTCCACAGGAAAATGGAGTGGTTGAGCACATGAATAGAACAATAATGAAGTGTGCATGGACTATGAGATTGCATGATAGGATGCCTTTAAACATGTGGGAAGAGGCTGTAAAAATTGTTGTTTATTTAATTAATAGAGGTCCCTCTAATACTTTGGGTTGTGGTATTTTAGAGGAAGCATGGAAAGGTAATAAGGTGAGTTACTCTTTTTATGAAAACCTTCGATTGTGAAGCATTTGCACATGTAGATTTAGAAAATAGAACCAAGCTTGATGCAAAATCAAAAAAATGTATATTTTTTAAATATTGAATTGATGAATTTAGTTATAGGCTTTGAGATTTTGAAAATGAGAAAATTATGAGAAGCATGGATGTAATATTCAATGAGAAAGTGTTGCACAAAGATTAGTTGCAACAACATGAGAAGAAAGAAAATGATTATGTAGTGTTGGATGATACTCCAAACAATGATGTTCCAGTAGTTCCTCATGCTCTGCAACAACAACAACAACAAATACCACAAACTCCAGTGAATGTTAGATGATCTTCAAGGATAAGTAGACCTCCAAAAAGATTTTCTCCCTCTTTGTATTATATTTTATTAACTGATGCTAGTGAACTAGAATGTTATGATGAATCTATGCAGGTGGATGCCAAGGTTTAGTGGGAGCATGGAATGGAAGAAGAAATGGTCTTCTTGTTGATAAATCAGACTTGGGACTTATGTAAGTAACTTGCAGGTAAAAAGGCTTTACCAAATAAATGGGTTTATAGGCTGAAAGAGGAATATGGAGGTAAGAAAATATTTAAAGCCAGGTTAGTTGTAAAGGTATTTGCACAAAAAAAGGGTATTGAATTTGATGAAATCTTTTCTTCGGTTGTTAAAATGACTTATATTCATATTGTATTAAGTATTATGGCTGCTAAATATTTTCATTTAGAATAGATTGATGTTAAAACAACCTTTCTCCATGGTGATTTGGAAGAGGAATTATATATGGATCAACCACAAGGATTTGAGGCCAAAGGTAAGGAGAAAATGTTGTGCAGATTGAAGAAAAGTTTATATGGCTTCAAGCAAGCACTTCGACAATGGTATATTAAATTTGATAGTTTTATGGTTGAGCAAGGCTACAATCGATGTAATTCAGACCATTGTGATTATTTTAAAAGGCTAGATGATGATAGCTACATTATTCAATGTTTATATATTGATGATATGCTTGTAGCGGGGTTTAACATGGATCACATAAGTGAGTTAAAACAACAGTTAGTAAATTTATTTTCTATGAAGGATTTGGGGGTAGAAAAAAAATCCTTGGTATGAAGATTACAAGAAATAGTAAAAAACAGAAAATTGTTTATATCTCAAACTAATTATATTGAAAAGGTGTTGTAGAGATTTCATATGAAGAATGAAAAAGTTGTCAGCATACCTTTGCCTATTCATTTCAGATTAACTAAGGATATATTTCCAAAGACACAAGATTAGGAAGAAAAAATGTCCAAGGTACCATACGCTTTAGCTATAGGAAGTTTAATGTATGCCATGATATGCACAAGACTAGATATTGCACATAGTATAGGAGTTGTTAGTAGGTATATGAGTCATCCTAGAGTTGAGCATTGAAATGTGGTAAAATGGATTCTTAAGTATTTGATAGGTACATCCAATAAATGTTTATGTTTTGGGGGCTCTAATACTGATTTAAAAGGCTATGTTGACTCAAATTTGGCAGGGGATATATATACCATGCAGAGTACCACAGGTTATGTATTTATAGTTGGTGGGACAATAGTGAGTTGGATTTATTGGTTGCAAAAGGTGGTTTCTTTATCCACCACCAAGGTAGAGTATGTAGCTGCAATAGAAATGGAAAAAGAGACAATATGGTTGTAGATTTTCATGGAAGAGTTGGGAAAACAACATGCTAAAAGTTACTTGTTTATGGACAGTCAAAGTGTTATACATCTTGCAAAGAATTCTACCTTGCACTCAAAAAAAAAAACATAGACAACTGAGATATGTCATTTTATTTGGTCAATGTTGGAGGATGGACAAGTAAAGCTAGAAAAGATAGATGCAAAAGATAATTTAGTAGATATGTTTACGAAGGCAGTGACAAGGGAGAAGTTGAGATCTTCTTCAACTTTAGTTGGCCTTCAAGGTTAAATTTAAACAAAATAGAAAAGTAGGGTCCAAGGTGCTTATTTCCAGTGGGAGTTGCAGGGACAACGGTGTTATGATCAGTCTCCAAGTGGGAGATGGTATGGAGTGGAGTCTGATATGTCTCCAAGTGGTAGATTGTTGTGTTATGGAGACCAATCAGACTCAAATAAAATATTCATCATTATCTTATTAACTAATTTGTTGCACGTAATAAATATTTTGTTGCATTTGTATTTAAAATAATAGTTACAAATGATTATTAAATTCTAGAAATGATTAGTTACAATATTTATTTAAAATACAACTGCAAATAGTTATTGGTAACTGCCTAAAGAAAATGTTTTATTGGGTGCATGAGCCAAAACCAATGGCCACGCTTCATTTTTAATTAATGGTACATACATGGGAACATATTCCAATACTTGGATTAGAGTTTAGAGGGTAGAAGGTCATGAAAAATGTTAGCAAAAAATCACATAGTGGCTAGAAAAACGTAGGAGAAGTTGTGGGTACTAGTAGCCATGGTTGTGTAAAACTAGCACGTGAAAAACATGGAAAAAATGTTGCTACATTTCTTTGGATGTCTTTGCATGTCATTGTAAATGTTATTTTCTAGGAGATTAATATATTTTGGACCCTCTTGTTAGTGGATGTAGCCCAGATTTGGGTGAACCAAGTTAAATCCTTTTGTTCTTCTTTTGCTGTCCAAAATTTTTGTGTGTTTTATTTCTCTATTTATTGATCAAATATGCATTTAAGTGATTAAAATATACATTCTAAGCCTAACAATGCCAAACTTCTTGGTGAATTCTTTTGGACAATTTCTTGTTAATCATGGAATCCAAGGGCCTTATCAATCCATTGGACACATTTTCATAAAGGGAACTGCAACACTTGGCTTGCCTCAAAAAATAAAACATATGTAGGCTTGTACTTGGAGGAAAAAAAAAACATTAGGATCATACATTCTCTTAAGGAGAATGTAGGTTGTGTAACCACACTTCTTTGAAAAATAGCAACTAAGCTAATAAGTACATGACATTAACAAGATGCAAATTATAAAAAATTGCCTATGTCAAAGACAACCCTTTTAGATGAGTTTATCTTCCTCAGACCATAGTTGCATTCTTCACCTAGCTTGAACCATTGAAAACCTTTGACTGTATGCAAGGAGTTGCACACACCACCTGTATGGTGAAGGATCACTTAATTGCAAACCTTGTCATTGTAGGGAAGCCATATGATGAAAGTGTAAGATTCATTTGACAATGGTGCCTTAAGAAAACATACAACAACATGGGTGAACTTTTCTAAAAATATGTCAACATCAAGGGAGAAACCTTTTGTAGAGGAATAAGAACTCTCGTCACATAGGGGTAAGCCATTGACATAATCGTTGACCTCCTCATTACATGAACTGAAATAAAAAGAGAAAGTTTCTATCTAACATGGTGATGCCAAGTATGCCAAGCTTGTTTGTTGATCTACACTAGGAAGACCTTCCTCATGCACTTCAAATGAAAAGCTTTGAAGCTCTGACATACTATAAAACTGAGCAACAAGAGCTTTACTCTCCTTAAAAATGTGTTGATGCTTAATGGTAGAATTTTTAGTATGTTGGTCCCATGTAAACTATTCTAACTTAGACACATTATCCCCAAAGGAAAAAGCTACATCTTCATCTTGAGTGAAGACCTCATATTCAACATTGCTATATTCAAGGATAGCAGAAAACTAACATACATCATAATTAAATGCATTGATACACACCTCATCAACACATGTACCTTGGGTTTGTGAGACACTTGGAATGAAGAATTAAATTCTTTAGGTTGTATAGATCTATCTTTATTTGTTCTTCTTGGTGACTGGTTGCAACAAAAGTAAACTTATGGCATGATGTGACTACCATTTCCTCTACTACCACAACCTCCCTTTCCATGATCTCTCCTTCAAATGAGTTACTAGAATCTTGTTCTTTTGAAGAATTTGCTACATGTAGGCATGAGTAATCTCTCCTCCTTACTATCAATAAAAAATGGAGCTCATCAAATGGGAGTTTAAAATGCATACCCATTCTAAAAAAGAGTGATAATATTATGTAATTAGTGTATGTGTAAATAGGTGTTTTCCCTATCTAGTCATTAGTGGGTCCTATTTACATGTTAAGTCAACTTAGTTCTTAGTTTCTTTTACTAGAAGTCTTAGTTGTCTAGATAAGATCTTATCCTATCTTATCTAGTTGGATTTTATTTAATGCTTGTGTCCTAGGTCATTTAATATTTGTTGAGGTAGTTATCTAATTGTGCAAGATTAAGACACATGTCAAGAACTTGTCTAATCCTATCTCACAAATTTCCTTTATAAGAAAGGAATCATATGTACATCATATATTCAATCTGGAAATCTTGTATCCATAATCACGACATGATATTCCTAACATTTCTCTCTTGTGGAAGTTATTTTTTTCTTACAGGTGATCCTAGGGTGTCGGATGTTCACCATTAACTTCTACATGGTATTAGAGCTTCAGTACTACTGACTTCTTCCTAGATCTAAGGGATCCATTTTGAATTGAAGATTTTGTTGGGTGCAATTGGGGGTTTCAAAGACCTCACTGTTGAATCTAGCACATCAAAGAAAGTTAGGTTTGTCTTTCATTTTTTCAAATTTTGTTATATTTTGTAAGATCTACAACAATTTCAAGTTAGGCTATGGTTACCAGATCTGGGAGGTAGCTAAATTTTTGGGACACTTTGGGCCAAAATGACCCTACCATCATATCTGAAAGGCTCAAAAACCTTAAGATCAATTGTCAAATCACCAAAATCGATTCACTTTTCCCTGGGCCTAAGATATTTTTTTTCCCAATTTGGTCATATCGCTAACTGTACAGTCATATGAATCTATCACAAAAAAATAATGCACAGGTTGAGAAAAATTCAATTTAGGCTTAGAATTTTTTTGGTTTTAAATTATTATTTTCAGAATATTTTGTTTTAAAATCAAAAGGAAACAAATTATTTGGTAGGTACTATAGAGAAGGGGGGTTCACTACTCATGAGTTCTCTTCAATTAGAGAGCCTCATGGGGTGAATTTCCCTAAACTACCTCAGGAACAATAGCAATGAGAGTTATGGAATCAAAAAGAGCAAGTCACAAATATTTTTTGGACAAACTGACAAGATCTCGGCCAAAGGATGACAATGTGGTGTGCTGGCGTCCCAGAGGTGCACTGGAATCTTGTACGGACTAGAAAGCGAGTTCATCACAGAAAATAGCTAAATGACTACTTCTACTCTAATTGTTAAAAACCTTAGAATGCAAGGAAGTAACATAATCAAAATAAAGTGAAGTAGAACTGATAAGGATAAGAAGAAGAAAGGAAAGAAGATACTCACAACAATCCAAGTAATGAAGCCTCTAGCTAGTAGATATCTTCAATACTTGCGTTTGTAAGATATGGAGAAAATGTTGGGGCTATATAGGGGTTTTACTTGGTCAAATCCCTGTTTTGGTGTTCCCACCTCCATGGACAACCAGATAGAAAGAGAGAGTGCAACTAAAATGGAAAAAAGCATGTGGTGAAAGAAAAACCCACTCAAGAGTAGAACCCGCACCATCAAGTATGAGTGATAAAAGAAAAGCCTGCTCAAGGAGAACTCGTATCACAAAAGACGTGATAAAATCAATCCCCGCTCAAGGAGGAGAACCCGTATCACAAAGTATGAAATGCAATAGTTGGGGGATATGGAATCCCAAGAATGCTCACAAGCATGAGATAGGGAGATAGAGCTTAAAGAGTGAAGCTAAGAGAGCTTGAAAGGATGTAAGAATGCTAGTGTAACAAGCTATATGAAGTTGTGCAAGCAAGAGTGAGATGGTAGAATGAAGCTAGAAGTAGAAGAGTGGAGCTAGAAGAAGTTTATAAGACCAAATGGATTGAAAAGACTTCTTTTAAGGAGAGAGAAAAATCTTCTCTAGCCATTACAAGGCGTCTTGGGCCATTACCACTGACCAAAGGAGGTGACAGGTGGAAAACATGCATGGAGATAGTTGTTTGAGCATTGAAACATCACAGGATGGCAGTACGGCCTGTGAACATCCATGTGGCATGCTAATGTTTGGACACATCACACTACAAAACAACGAGAACGAGAAAATTACCATGTCCGATGCAAAGGGACACATAGAGATAGCTACTGAAAAGGGGTGTTGGAGCATCCTGAGAGGGGAGAAAGGCTAATGCAGGGGCTAAAATGAGCCTACTCAAGATGCTAAGGGAGTGGACACCAAAGCAGATGCAAGAATGTATGTGAAATTGCAAGGGGTGCAATTTTACATCTATACATTTTCCCCCACTTTAGTGGGCATATGAATCTACATTAATATGCACGCTAAAGGAAATCTACTAAACATAAATAACATCATATGCCAAAAGGATATTATAGAGGAAGTAGATAACCCTTTGAACCATAGAAGCATGCCCCTAGGCTATAGACCTGGAAAATAAATGCATTAGACAAGAAAAACCTACACTAGACAACAATGTTAGAACATAAAAAGTTGAAGGATTTGAGTCAGCAAAGTAAAGAGACCTTGGTGTAAAAGGTTGTCTCAGTACTATGCGTCATCCCCAAATTAACACATAGAAGAAATATAAAATGAAGAGAGGAAGGCCATATACTCAAGATGAAGAAGATGCAGATCTTCAATCCGATATATACAAGTTGAGAAGAAAGAGAAATTAAGAATGTAAGTACCTCATCAGCCTGCAGACTTGCAAGGAAGGTGTCCTCCAAGATCTCTCACATGGAGGATACCCAAAAAAGCACCTTACAGACCCACAAACCTACAAGGAAATGTCTCCCAAGATCTCTCACATGGAGGAAGCTGAGAAATCATCTTACAGATCCACAAACGTACAAGGAAGGTGTCCTCCAAGATCTATCACATGAAGGAAACCCAAGAAAGCACACTATAGACTTGCAAACCTACAAGGGAGCCACCCCCAAGATCTCTCACATGGAGGAAGCTCAAAGGAAGCACCCTACAGGTTGTCAAAACTATAAGGAGGTATCCCCCAAGATCTCTCGCATGGAGGAAACCTAGGAAAGCAGACTCCGCAGAGTCAGAAAGTGGCCACGTAGGCAAGTAAGTAGACATTCGTGCAAACTGTTGATAAGTTGGAAGGATTTCAAAGGGTTCCCTCAGGAACCCTTCAAAAGAAGAGGGGTCCACTCAAGGGATGCACTATTTGAAAGGTGAGGTCTAGTTAGGCTACCCCCAAGATAGACACAAAGAGTTCATTTTGAGATAAAGACTTTCAAAGGGGGTCCTTTGGGAACCCTTCAAAAGAGAAAGGGGGTCCACTCAAGGGACAATTCATTTGAAAGATATAGAGAAGAGAGGGGGTCCTTTAGAAGGACACACATCTCCAAAACAAGTTATCACTTCCCCCATCATACAAGGGAGGAGAACCATGCAAGATTCTTAGAACATGTAGGATAGAGGTAAACCTTGATATTACTTTTCATGCGAAGAAAAGGCAGGTGCATCAATCAAATGGGAGTTTGATGGCACCTGAGCAAAGAAATTGTTGAATTTTATCTTTCAAGGCCTTACATTCACTAGTGGAATGGCTAGGCACTCGATGGTATGCATAGAAAGAGTGTTTTTCTTTATCACGTTCATGAAATTTATTGCATGTAGGAGAAAGAAGAGTGATTAAGTGGGATTTTAGAAGCTACAATAAAATATGCTCTTGCTTAGATAAATGATGAGGAGCATGAAGCAACCCTTTCTCTTGTGGAGAAAGACTCGACTACTCATAGGAAGAAGACACGAAGATAGAAGACAGAGGCGGATCTACATGGAGAGTATTATTCCAGAAATGGGGATTATAATCCTCTATGGGATCACCATCATCAAGACTATCAACATTATCTTCTTTAGCAGAAGCATAATCATCTTCCTCAGAAGGAGGAGGATCAACATCAAGGACATTACAACTTTTTCTCACACTATCTCGTGATGCAAAAGAATAATCATCTTTGATAGCAGGTGTGGATGATGTCATCAGAAGGTCTGAGTGGATCGGGTTGACTTTATATTCTCTAGTGAAGGATTTTGTAAATTCTAAAGAACCCCAATCATCGCCAAGACGTGCATTCCTTTGAGAAGGAGTAGACTTTAGATTTCTTGTTTCAGAGATATCTTCTTGAGGGACATCTATCTCATGAGTACCATTTGTAGTAGGTACTGTTGGAGTAAACATTAACACATTGGAAGACACTGAAGGAATAAGAGTAGGCACAACTGAAGCCTGACCAACAACTATTATTCCATATAAGTGCATAGCCTCAGGGTCAGCCCTGACTATGACTACTTTATTGTTACTAATGAACTTAATGAATTTGTGCAAGGTAGATAGGACTGCACCCATAGTGTGAATCCACGGTCTACCAAGAAGAAGGTTATATGGTAATTTTTTTGACATAACATATACAAGGGTAGGTATGATAATGGGTCCAAGTTGCAAACGAAATACTATTAAACCTAGAGCTTGTCACCCAACATTATCAAACCCATGAATAATAATAGAAGAAGCATTAAGAGAAGATGAATCAATATTAATTTTAGGTAATAGATCAATGCTACACACATTGAGCATTAAACCAATGTCAACGAGAGTACGTCTAATTCCAATCTTATTAATATTAACTATAATCATTAGAGGGTTTTCTTTCTTTTGTACTTCCAAAGGCGGGAGTTCCTATGGATAAAACGTAATATTCGGTGAATTTGCACAAATATTAGCTATCAATGCATTAGCATCTACCAGCATAACAGAAGAAGGAAAGATGATCTTTTGCAAGGCTTCCTAAAGCATACCTTGATAAACTAGAGCAGACTGAAGCAAGTCCCACAGTGAGAATCTTATCCGGAGTAACTTGGGGTTGCTCGACAAGATCGTAATCACCAGGTGCTTTAGTTGTAGATTTAGGTGCTTGAGGAAGGCTTGGATGCTTATTCATTTTATTCTCATAAGTCTAGGCTACCACTTTGTAAGAGGGAGCGTTAGAAAGGTTAGGAGGGTCACTATCAAATGGAACACCATTAATAAAACAAACCCTTTTAGAGGAAGGACTAGCTAGAGTCACATAAATGACTGGTCTCTTAGGCCTTTGAGGGGCAACAAAGACATAGATTACATTTACAGAATCATCACAACTCGTAGAATGATTATTTGAAGACATATTCTCAACATCAATCCAAACATGATCAAATGTGGAATAATTATTCAAAGAAACATTCTCAACATCGATCTAGGGAGGATTAGATGTGGAAGGAGGTTCATCATTTGCTAATGCATCATCTTCGGAAGCGAGTGCATTAGAAAAATGATGACATTCATCATTCCCCAATGCAACTTCTCCAGAAGAGAGTGCATTGGAATAAAGATGAGATTCATCATTCCCCAATGCAATGTCTCTAGAAGAGAGTGCATTGGAATAAAGATGAGATTTATTGTTTACAATTGCATCATCTCTAGGAGAGAGTGCATTGGAATGAATAGAAGGTAGAGTAATATTGAGAAAGGTATCAATGATTTCATCTTCTTCCAACAAAATATCCTCTGAAGCAAGAGGAATTTCATGAGAAGGATCAAAGATATCAAGTGACATGGGTAAAGCCAAGTCACCATCACATGCATGAAATGGGACACCATTAATATTTTGAACAAAATTAGATATTGAACTAATAAAAGAAGATATTAAATTCATTACGATTTTTTTGGTATTTTCTATGTAAATTAGTAATTCATGTTTTTGGAGGTCTTCAGAGCAAAATTCGAGGTCGGAACTTGCGTTGTTTTCTAAAATTTGATTACCAAAGGCACTAGTATTTTAGGGATTAAACTAGTTCTCTAGGAGACCTTTCCAACAGTGCAAATAGTTCTAAATTCTGAACACCAAGTCAAAAGTTATGACCCCGCCAAGTAGGCATAAATAAATTCCTAGTTTTTTTGAAAAAGTACCCTCTTCACATTAGGTTCACCAAAATGTAGAGAAGGGGATTCACTACTCACAAGTTCTCTTCAATCAGAGAGCCTCATAGGGTGAAACGCCCTAAACTACCTTGGGAACAATAGCAATGAGAGTTATGGAATCAAAAAGAGCAGGTCATAGAGATTTTTTGAAAAAATTGACAAGCTCTGGCCAAAGGACGTCAGCAAAATACAGACGATAGCACGACACGCTGACGTCCTAGAGGCGCACTAGCTTCTCGTATGGAACATAAAGCGAGTTTGTCACAAAAAATAGCTAAATGACTACTTCTCCAATTGTTAAAAACCAAGTACAATGCAAGAAAGTAACAAAATCAAAATAAAGTGAAGTAGAATTGATAAGGATAAGAAGAAGAAATGAAATAAGATACTCACAACAATCCAAGTAATGAAGTCTCCAACTAGTAGATATCTTCAATACCTATGTCTGTAAGATTTGGAGAAAATTTTGGGGCTGTATAGGGGTTTTCCTCGGTCAAACCCTCGTTTTGGTGTTCCCACCTCCACAGACAACCAAATAGAAAGAGAGAGTGCAACTAAAATGGAAAAAAGTGTGTGGTAAAAGAAAAACCTGCTTAGGAGTAGAACCCGCACCACCAAGTATGAGTGATAAAATCAAAGCCCACTCGAGGAGGAGAACCCGTATCACAAAAGAGGCGATAAAAGCAATCCCCACTCAAGGAGGAGAACCTGTATCACAAAGTATGAAATACAATAGTTGGGGGATATGGAATCCTAAGAATGTTCACACACATGAGATAGGGAGAAAGAGCTGCAAGAGTAAAGCTAAGAGAGCTTGAAAGGATGTAAGAATGCTAGTGTAACAAGCTATATGAAGTTGTGCAAGCAAGAGTGAGATGGTAGAATGAAGCTAGAAGTAGAAGAGTGGAGCTAGAAGAAGTTCATAAGATATTAGAAGACCAAATGGATTGAAAATATTGCTTTTAAGGAGAGAGAAGAAGCTTCTCCAGCCATTACAAGGCATCCCGAGCTGTTACCACTGACCAAAGGAGGTGATAGGTGGAAAACATGCACAAAGATAGTTGTTTGAGTATTGAAATGTCACAGGACTCTAGCACAGTGCACGAACGTCCACACAACGTGCTAATGTCCAGGAACATCATGCTAAAAAACGAGAATGGAAAAAGCACCAAGTCTGATGCAAAGGGACACATGAAGATAGTTCCTAAAAAGGGGTGCTGGAGCATCTTGAGAGGGGAGCAAGGCTGATGTAGGGGCTAAAATGAGCCTACTCAAGATGCTAAGGGAGTGGAAACCAAAGCGGATGCAAGAATGTATGTGAAATTGCAAGGGGTGCAATTTTACGTCTATATAGGTACTATTTGCATAGTCCCTGCGCAGACCGTAGAGTTGGTAGAGTACAAGAGCCTTTGTCATGTGCCATGTGTCAACACATAATCGACCTATGCCACACTAGTCTATTTCCAATTGAGCTACACACAACAACCGTCAAACTCAAACCACACATCAAGTGAATCTTCCTTCCAATATTTTGGAGCATAGACTTAGATTCATTGAAGATTCCATTGCCACTGACGGATAGAATATTCTAAGGGAATATTTCAATAAGGAAGAATATTCTATCTGAGAGGGAATATTCTAGCTTAACGACCATCAGATCATCAATTTTAAGATCATAGACTGCTAATGTCAACACTATGTTAGCAATGAAATTAGCAACCCATTAAGATTTTTGGCCCCCCTTCTCTAATGCAGTTTTTAGTTTTGTAATCCAACTTTGTAGGCCCATAACTTGGTCATACCCACTTCTTTTCTTAAGAATTTTTTTATTTGGGGTAGAATTTTGTGCTCTTCCTAGTGGTACAATTTTTTTTAAATTTTGGTGCCTATTTTTCAAAAAAATGTAGATTCTCGCAAGTGTTGTTGAACCATTCTTGTTTTGGGAACTTCTAGGGCGTCATTCTTGCTCCTATGGTAACATTTTTGGGTGATTTTTTTTGAAATTGCATAATTTTTCATGCAGTTTCCTATGGTGTGATAAGATTGATCTCATTCTATGGAAATTTTTTACTTTGAGGTTGTGGTTGTGGAAAAATTAAGCATATGTAAGCACTAAGATCAAGTCCACTTCATTGTTTTTGGCAAGTGACACCTATAATCGCACTAAGTATAAAGTTCCACAATCATATATTGCTGGGGGGATTTCTTGATTAAGTAATTTGGGGGATGTTACCTAATTTTTCTTTTAGCTCAATCAGGTAGAGCTGAAACATAGTTTGTCTCTAAAGAAGAAAGGTATATACAAATTTCTTCTATTCTTTTTGTCTTTGCACAAAGATGTTTTCAAATGAAGTATTATGCAATTTTTTTACTACATAAAATATTACACAATTTGCATAAAAAAATTGTTGTTTTATCCATTGTACAAAATATGATGTCCCACACAACCTGTGGGAGTAATTGATCATACATGATGAAATGTAACACAAAGAGTAAACTATACTCTAGCTCTAGCTCCTTCATTGGTTGCTCTGGAGATACCTGCAGAAATAGATTGTGTTAGAGCTCAAAATAAAATTTCTCTTCATATGCATACATCAACAAATATATAATCTACTCCTATGAACATTTGATCAAATATGTAGATTTCACAAACATTCAGGAGCAGAAGAATTAATGCATCATTGGAAGCTTTCAACTTCATTGTTTTGCTAACTTGTTTTTTCACTATGCAGGTATAGATTCATTTGATTTTCCAGATTTTCATGTTTTAACATCACAACATGTGGAGAAAATGGGCTCCCACAAGGGTTGGGCCCAACATGCTACCCTCTTGGATTTTAAGAGGGATTTGAAGTATATTTTGAATCTATGGAAGTCATTTCAGTTTTCATGCAGTCACTACAAGATTTCAAGAAGGAATATCAATCATATTAGGCAAGGATCATGCAACAAATTTGAGGATCAAGCTATGCAATGCCATGAGGAGGAATTACCAAAATATTAATAAAGCTTCTCAAAAGCAATCATTTGTAATGATCACTGAAATTATAGAATGTAGGTATGGTTACAGTCTTCTATATATGAAAGGTTCATCATACACATGCTCTAGCATATGCCAGTCTTATAAAGAAACCATATACCCCTGTGAGAAGTGCTCTTCTCCATTCATGATATCTCATAGCAATTAGGGGGTGGTTGTGTTGCTGGAAATTGGTCCTATTTTTGTTACAACATGCTTGGAGCCATGATCACTTTCATTAGATAAGTGTTTATCAACAAGAGTTTGTTTCCAGGTTTGCATGGCTATAGTAAAATGTTTAACAGTTGGCATGCATTTCCAGAATCAGAATAAAACAAGGATTTTTGGAGCCGGTATCTTTGGGGTTCAAAATAATAACAAAGAAGTAAACACAACTAGGGTTTCAATGAGATAGCCCTCGAGCTCATCTACTTAGAAAAAAGAAGAAAAAAAGAAAAGCCCAGTTCAAGGGCCATGAGTGTGATATTTTGTTCCAAAAAATAATGTATTTCTTTTGGGAAAATGGTTCCTTTTTAGAAATTACAAGCATAAGCAAAGTGAGACAATGAGTTCCAATCAAAGGACATAAACACCATATTCAAGAATAACTATATTTTTATTTTGGGACAATCATCACTTCAAAGTGTATACACTCATAGCATTCAACTAAATTAAGAAGACATCAATGTCATTGAGCATTTCCCCTCTACCTAACCTAGTGGTGTGAGACCATCAAATGCACAATAATTCCAAGAAGGACAGCCTTGTATCATGAACAGTTAGAAAGTAAAGTAAAAAATAGAGGCACACACTTGTGTCTATGTATGGGATGAATGAAAGAGGGGATTGTGAGTTTTGAGGGATCACATGAAGATAGACAGAGGGGCAAGTAGAATAGAAGTGGAAAAAGATTTATCTAAAAAAAATTAAAAAGACAATAAGAAGCTACACAATGGAGGGAGAAGTGAAATCAAGGCAAGGAAGAAAGATAGTTGTTTGAAGATAAATCAAATAGAAAGGAATGATGGGCGTGCATTGAGGAGAGGAGAATTTAAAAAAATAAAATAAAATAAGAATGTAGAATGTTGCAAGGGGAATTCCACGCAAGAGATAGTGTTGGCCATCAAGTAGGAAGGAGGCTACATTGGAAAGAGGGGGTCGATCTAAATGGAGTAGAGGAAGGACTGCGTAGGGAGGATGAAATGGAGGCCCATATTTTCTACACAAAGTAAAAACCCTCAAATATGCTAATAGATGAAACCTAGATACAAAAAAGTGAGGTTCTCTTTTACTTTCACAAAAAAATGCATTGAGAAGACAACCACACTGTAAGAAAATGTACAGGAGAAAATCAAAGCATTTCATCATTGTTTGTGCAAAAGCAAGCAAAAGTCTTCATTTCTTCCAAGTTAGGGAAAAAATATAGATATCTTATGAAAATCAGAGCCTTACCACTCATCCTTGACACAAGTTTGTAGGAGATTCTCGATTGAAGCTCCAAATTCTCCATAAAAAGCTCAAACCCTAGCATGGCGGCGCCCAAACCAGCCAAAAAATGCTAAGCGCAAAATAAAGTGAAGTAAAGAAAGGCCACAACTTTTTGTCTTTGGGTTTTCTTTTTGCCTTAAGTATTGGCCAACCCTTTCATGGGTTATTTTTCACCTTGTTTTAAAGTATCTTTACATGGTTTTCAAACACAAGGCCAACCCCCTTGATTTTGCATGAAATTGAAACCAAAGCAAAAATGTAGACAATCATTAAGGTAATAATTTAAATTTCCTTATTATATGTCATTAAAATGCAATGAGAGAGGCATAATCATAACATGTATTAAAGTAATTGTCACCTAGTCACTTTAATGTTTGCATAAATTGTTAACTTCATGTCAAATAATGCAAAATATAAAGAGGTGGAGTTAAACAAGAGTTCCTTTGAAGTTCTTAGAATCATGCAAATATCAAAGGTGGAGTTCAATTGATGTCATAAGCCCTAATTTTTGGTTAGATGGCTCAGTTTGAAGCCCACTTGGGTCAAACTGATTGTAAGGGGGAATTTCAAGCTAGTTTTGCTCAATTTACATCAGTTTAGGCTCCTCTTTTTAGAGTTTTTCTCTTTTTCTCGTGGGAGAGTTTTGTGGAGATATTTTTGAGTTGAGTTGACTTTAGTTAACTCAATTTGACTCATTGGGGTCATATTTTGTATATAGGGGGGAAAAAACTCTATTTTTTCCTAGTTCTTACTTCTTCCTCTCTTGAGTATTGCAGAGTTTGTAAGTTTTTGTAACTTAGCTTTCATAGTTTGATAAAGAAGCTCATTTGAGATCAATAAAAGGAAACAATGCATTCCTTTTTCATCATATTTTGTCTCATTTCCAATTAATGATTTCATATTTAATTGTGATTCTAGTTTCAAATCCTTTTTCTATGTCTCATTGTTGCTAATATGAATGCAAAAAATTTATGTAATGCAGGTTGTATGTTGTGTTAGGTGACCTTATTAGGTTGAAGTTGTGATTGAACATTTGTTTTTACTTCAGCATCCATTAATTTCAAACCTTCAAACAAATCACTATTGTATTGCATGTTTCAGTTGGAACTGTGAAAAGTAAATGCCTTTTAAAGCTGATTATGAGTTGAAATGGTGAGTAGATTTTTTTGAAAAAATAGTTGTGAATCAGTTTGCATTTTCATAGTCATTCAAGTGCATCACCATCCTTTCAAGTTCAGTTTTTCCATTCATTTTAAACCCTTCTATCCCTTTTCTTGCATAATCATTAGTTTCCTTAGAAAATCAAAAGGGGAACCAACCCATAATCTGGAGGTCTATCTTCACTATAGGGTACCCACAACTTGAAGATATTCCAATGTTTCAATAGGATTAGCTAAGTCTAGGCTTAGCTAGGGTGCAATCCTAGTTGATAATAGGGGAGGGGGTAATCTTGCAGTGGTTGATTACTTTCTTTTGCTTCTTGTGTTTTCTTACAATGGGGAAATCTCAAATTGAACTCCTAACTCCATATAATTATGCTTCATGGAGAAAATCAGTATGAAATTATCTCATGAGAAAGGGTTGACTTGGCTATCTAAAGGAAACCATTCCTTAACCTAATGATGCTAAAGAATTGGCCAAATGGTATTTTGATCATGAGAAAAAGCTTGGATGCATATGCTCATTAGTTTCATTTGATTTACAATTTCATGTTGAATCATAAAAACACTTAAAGAGGCTTGGGAGGATTTTGAGAAATTGTTTGGTAAAATTGATAAGATTAGGGGAATATCAAATTGATAATAATTTGATGAATCTTGATCCTAAATGTTTTGACCACATCCAAGACTACATATCTAAGATCAAACAACTAAGAACACAACTAAAATTTTCTAACATTGATAGAAAGGATCTACAATTGCTTTTGAATGTGTTATCCAAGCTTGGTACTAAGTATTTGGTGTTTGTTTATAACTTTAATACCCATTGATTATCTATGGGAGCATCATATGTTGATCCTAAGTTTGATAACTTTGTAAATCTCCTAATCTAAGAGGAATCAAAGTTAATGCAAATGGATCTAATCAAGTCTTCCAAGTCACAAGCATTGTTGGATAATGAGTCTAAGGTATACAAATAACCATGGAATCTTGATAATAAGTAAAAGAAGAAAAGTACAAACCATATCAATATTTTGAATCCTCTCCCTCTAAAGGGTAATCATCTAAGAAGAAGAAGCCTACGCGTGCATATTGTAAGAAAACATGGCATGGTGAACGTCAATGTTATTCTAAATAGATTGATGATTTAAAGGCCTAATTGTAGAAAGTAAAAAATGAGACATCAGGGATCAGGGATTAGAAGGAAGGATTAAATCTTACGATGAAAATATGGTAACAGGTAAGGTGAAAGGCCAATCCCTAAAGTCAAAAAATTTAAGACTTAGCTATATTTTAAAAGATGCATCAGGACTCTAGTGATCGAGGGAAGGAATTATGACTTATGAAAGGGAAGTGATAAGACTTAAGAGTTAAGGTTGATGGTCAAAACTTGAAACATTTAGGCAAGTGATAGAAAGAGAAGGTGAAAGAGATAGAAAATTAGGAGCGATAGGGAAGGCATGCAGGTATGTAGACAAGCAAAATCCCAAAACTTCGACACTTTAGCCATTTTTTGGGTTTTAAGCATAGTTTATCCAAGATGGCCCATATAATATCTCTTAGATTGGTTTTTATTGATGGGGAATATAAGGTGGAATGAAATACCAACATTCTTGGTGTCTTCTATTGGATGGTTGCCTAGTAATCATGGAATCCAAGGGCCTTATCAATCCATTGGGAACATATTCATAAAGGGAATTGCAACAACTGGCTTGCCTCAAAAAATAAAACATATGCAGCCTTGTACTTGGAGGAAAAAAAAACATTAGGATCATACATTCTCTTAAGGAGAATATAGGTTGTGTAGCCATAGTTCTTTGAAAATAGCAACTAAGCTAATAAGTATATGACATTAACAAGATGCAAATTATAAAAAAATTCCTATGTCAAAGACAACACTTTTAGATGAGTTGATCTTCCTTAGACCATAGTTGCATTCTTCACCTAGCTTGAACCATTGAAAACCTTTGACTATATGCAAGGAGTTGCACACACTACATGTATGGTGAAGGATCACTTAATTGTAAACCTTGTCATTGTAGGGAAGCCATATGATGCAAGTGTAAGATTCATTTGAAAATGGTGCCTTAAGAAAACATACAACAAAATGGGTGAACTTTTCTAAAAATAGGTCAATATCAAGGGAGAAACCTTTTGTAGAGGAATAAGAACTCTCTTCACACAGGGGTAAGCCACTAACATGACCGTTGACCTCCTCATTGCATGAACTAGAATAAAAAGAGAAAGTTTCTATCTCACATGGTGATGCAAAGTATGCCAAGCTTGTTTGTTGATCTACGCTAGGAAAACCTTCCTCATGCACTTCAAATGAAAAGCTTTGAAGCTTTGGCATAGTATAAAATTGAGCAACAAGAGCATTACTCTCTTGACAGATGTGTTGTTGTTCAATGATAGGATTTTTAGTATGTTGGTCTCGTGTAAAATATTCTAACTCAGACACATTATCCCCAAAGACAAAAGTTACATCTTCATCTTGAATGAAGACCTCATATTCAACATTGCTACATTCAGGGATAGTAGAAAACCAACATACATCATAATTACATACATTGATACACACCTCATCAACACATATGTTGGGTTTGTGAGACACTTGGAATGAAGAATTAAATTTTGTAGGTTGTCTCTCTATCTTCATTTGTTCTTCTTGGTGATTGGTTGCAACAAAACAAACTCATGGCATGATGTACCGCCATGTCCTCTCCTACCACAACCTCCCTTTCCATGATCTCTCCTTCAAATCAAGAATCTTGTTCTTTTGAAGAATTTCCTACCTGTAGGCATGAGTAAGCTCTCCTCCTCACTATCAATAGAACAAGGGGGCTCATCAAATGGGAGGGTCAACTCCTCTACCTGATCATCCTTCTCCACTTGCTTAGTGCTTTGCTATTGTAACTGGTTATTTTCAAGTTTTTATTGCATTAGGTCAAAACACTCATTATTTGGAGCATATGAAGGCTCACAAACAATAGGCTACTCCCTCTCTTCCTGGAACATCTCCCTCCCTTATTCTTCTGACTAGTTGGTCCTCCAAACAGCTGGTCCACCTTTATAAGGTGAAATACTTTTAGGAAAAGAAAAATGATCGTAAAGCTCTTGAAAAACTTGTTGGGGTTCTAGAGAGGGTTGTTCGTATAGAACAATAGGTTGAGCCTGCATAGGTACAAGCTCTTGTGAGGGATGAAGGCTCTTAAAACTTGGAATCTCCAAAATAGGAGATTTGTATGATGGTTTAGGAGGTTTGTGGAAGTTTCAAGAGGCTCATATTTCTTGAAACTTGGAAATTTGTACTTATGAAACTACTCTCTAACATGTTGGTTTAGGGTTGTCAGAGGTGTCGTCCTAAAACTAGGGACACAAGGAGTTGACTGAGCCTCTAGCCTTTGTGCTTGAGCAAGCAATAGCTTCATTTGCTCGTCCCTAGCAATAAATTTCTTGTTTGCAATACATTCTTCTTATTGTCCTCTTTGGAACTCCATCTGCTAATCATATCTCCATTGAGCTTTCATCTCTTGTTGTTGAAAATGAGTTTGATGGACAAAATCCTTCTGTTGTGGAAAATATTCCTACTATCCCTATTAGGCTTGGTAAGACAATTCCTACCGCAAACTTCTCTTGTAATCATCCAACTATTTGGTGAGATTTAACAACATGCCTTTGAGTTCACCCATTTCCAAACTATTAGCATTTTGGGACTGAATAGGAAAGTAATAAGGTTGGTTCAAAAAATAAGGAGTGTCTTGGGGTTGTTGTGAACTATATCCCTGCTCCTTGTCAAGCTCCCAAATCTTCCTTTCAGATTTTAACCTTATATCTCTCATGCTCAAGGTGTCAACACTTAGAGATTGGTTGGGAACAAAGTGGTCCTCTAGGTGATGAACTTGAGCATAGGCTAGCTGCTAAGAAGATTGAGCAGGGGTGGGTGGGTGGTAAGCATTTGGAAAGAATTGATAACCCACCACAACAGGGCATTATGAAGCAAAAGTGGTGGCACTTCTAGCTTGATATTGTTGGTAGGGAGGTGCAAAGTTGGAATTTTCATGATATGGAGGAGTGGAAATAGGATTTTCATAATATCTTGACATACTTGAGCATAAGGAGAGCTAAACAAAATTACAATGATTTTAAATAAGAGTAGAGGTTTGCTCAAACAAATATTTTCAGGTACATACCAACAAAGTCACCTAAATTTAAATTTTGCAAAGTTGCTAGGTGCTTTGAATGATGTCTAATGACTACAACTACTAAGAACAACACCCTCAAGAAAATCAATTAAGGGTCGTTAAACTTATCCCATCGGGTGTGCCAAAAATTGTTGTCATGACTGGTGGGGAGAATTGCACTACTTGAACCAGTAGATTTTATCATAGATTCTCCATGGTGTTTTGCAGAGCTACCCTAAGGGGAAGATGCACTGGAGAACACACTAAATCCTTTAGTGGGTGATGTAAAGCTCACGAAACCCGGTCCCATCGAGTGTGCCAAAAACTATTGTCACATGAAATCGTACCTTTTTGAACATGGAGTTCAACATTCCAATGACATAATGGAAATTACCTCAAGGTGTGGGACCTTGCAAAATGAGGTCAAGTCTCTAGAGAAGTTAGCCGACTTCCTCTTCTAACCTAAGTGTAGATTTGTTGGTCCAATCCAACACATAAAATCCTACCACTAATAATACTCTAATAGTTCATACAAGAAAAGGGAGAGAAGGAATGCATAAAAGGGAAAAGGGAGGTGATACACCAAGATAGAAATGTTTCTTCCTACTCAAGACAACACAATACATCAAAGAAAAAGGGGCAAGAGACTTACACAATTCTTTATTTTGGAAAATTCGAAGGGGTAACATGGAGGTTATGGTTTGAATAGATGTTGAAAGGAAAGAAGCATCCATAAAACATCAAATGAATGTCGAAATTGTGATCCTTGAAAGACAACTTTCATTGGTTGTCGAGTGTCAGGGAGAAAACTTATGAATTATTGTAAACTGTGATAAAGGATAAGAGGGAAGCCTGATCACTGAAGTTTGAAGGTAAGACATCGAAGATTGGGGGTCAAGAGGAAACCTTATGTTTTATCATAAAGATAAGATAAATGTTAAGGGGAAGGCTCGATTGTAGAAAGCCAAAAATGAGACATCAGGGATCGGGGATTGGAAGGAAGGCTTAACTCTTAACTCTTAAGATGAAAAGATGGTAAGATGTAAGTAGAAAGGTCGATCTCCAAAGCCTAAAAATTTAAGACTTAGCTATATTTTGAAAGATTCATCAGGACTTCAGTGATCAGGGGGAAAAATTATGGCTTATGAAAGGGAAGCGATAAGAGTTAAGAGTTAAGGTTGATGGCCAAAACCTAAAACACTTAGGAAAGTGATAGAAAGAAAAGGAAAAAGAGAGAAAATTGGGAGCGATAGGGAAGGCATGTGGGTATGTAGACAAGTGAAAGCCCGAAAGTCTGAAACTTCTACACTTAGCTAGTTTTTGGGTTTTTAAGGCATAGTTTATGCAAGATGGCCCATATAAGATCTCTCAAATCAATTTTTATTGATGGGCGATATAAGGTGGCATGAAATGTCAATAGTAACATAATTGTTTCATTCATAAATTAATCCCTAGACTAATATAATTGAGCAAAGTCACTAACATAAGTAAAATTTCAAATTGAACAAGGGTTAAAGATTGATTTAGCTCTTAGGTGACAATGATAGTGGATGCAACTAGCTTTGACTATAGCTATGCTCCCAAATTTCTTTTTGACTGTACAATGTAGATTTGAAATGCTATTTCTAAAGTAGATATGTCTTTGACATTGCTATTTCTAATGTAGAAAGACCCCAAAGGTGTATTTTAGCACCACTTGAACCTCATTTCAATAATCATATCTTAGGAAAGGAACTAATGACAAGGTAACCAACAAGAAAAAGCTTGTGGAACATCGAAGTTAGGATCATAGTAAAGATTGCATCCAACTACAATGTTTACTAGGATTGAATCATTAGACTCTAGGTCAAAGTACTTGTTTGTTGTTGTCCATAATTATATTAGAAGAATTCAAATGGATACATGATACAATGAATCTTGATGCTAAAAGCAAAGCAGGGCTTCTGTGATTTAAATATTCTTGAACTGCTCTAGGATGATTCAAATATAAGCTAACAAATGATTCTAAAGACTTTAGAATATTATTTTTAAATAGGCAACCTAGTTGTTAATTTGAAACATTGTGTGCATGCAAGTTGACAAGTAACAATTAAAATTTCAAATTATGTTGGCTCTAGGAAAATGCAACTAGGTTTTGACAAAGGAGGACATGTTCACACCATTGATTTTGGTCAACATACCATGATTTTGATGAAGATGAGGAAAAGGATAAAATCTAGGCTAGGTCCAATGCATAAGGGCTAAATTGGGGAAAAAGATGGCACATGACATGGTTTAGTCAACTTGTGCACTATAAATTCCTCAAATTAAACACTAGAATAAAATATTCGACAAGGCTAAAGTGAGTGCAAGACAAATTTTGATAATCCATACACCCTATTTTTTCATCCTCAAAAATTAAATGCCACCATGATCAAGCACCTGCCACTAGATAAAAATCTATCAATACGTTAACTTCATCTACTCTTCTCTATCACAATTAAGTAATTACATAAGAAACCAAAGCTCTTTTTTCCAAGGTTTGAGCTGAACTATAAGAGATATGAAAAGATCATTGACAGAGAAAACAGCTTGTCTAACAACTTATCTAATAAGTACATAGAATCTTTTGCCACCCTCGGCAAGAGGTTAGTTTCAATGGATCCTAGGATCTAAGCCCTCTGTTTCTCCTTTGATGCATAGAGCACCATCAAAGATTTTCTAGTGTTTTGTTTAATAAGTGATCACTAAAGCTGCATGGCAAGAAGCTTGAGAATGACTCTAGGGACGTGAAAAATATGGCAGAGAGATCTAGATGGTGTCTTGAGGTAGTGAACTTTGCATGAAAGCCTGGAAAGTTTATCATTGCTCTATAGGTTTAATTTACTGTCTGACTTTCTGCAGTTTACACCAAAGTACCCATAGCATAAAACAAAGAATGCCAAGTGTACATCATTTCAGCTATGCTTCCTTCCAACGTGGAGCGTCTTCAAAGATGCAATGTCATAATTTTATATGGATTACAACATCTATGCCAAGACTTGAGAAACGTTTAAAGAACCTTTTCAAAGCATCTTTCAGGCAAGACTTCATCTGCTTTTCTTGTGGAAACAACCAATTTCAGAGCATCTAAGGTTTCAAGATATATGTTACAAGAAACTTTCAAAAAAATTTATAATACAAGACTAGTGTTTTTCCATTAACTTCTGCAAGGGACCGTAACAAGAAGATTATCGGAGCCTTGCCAATCAGGTTAAGGAGAGCTTTGACTAGCAATGTAATTCCTTTGAACATTTTCAATTAAAAATAGGTTTGGATCCATTCTTAACACTGGTTGAATGCCTCGTATAAAGTGAGATCCTTGCTACAAAGGTTGTATGAAAAACTTTAATCTCCAAATGTAATTCCACAGAGAACGTTTACAAGCCTGAGAATTTCAGCTAAAATAGTTTTGGATCAGCGCTTAACAATAGTTGAATGTTTCAAAGTACGGCCACTTGCAAGAAGGTTAAGAAGAGCTTCCTCTGAAAACATTTAAACACTGAGATTTTAAATTAAATAGGTTTGTGATCCAATTTTTTACACTAGTCGAAAGTCTCATGAAAAGTCCATGTGGTTATTGAAGCACACAGTATAAGAAGAAACTTTTTTGGAATCACATCACTCCACCAGCTTCCCTTTCTTTAATTTTTGGGTCAAACTCATCAACCCATGTTTTATGAGTAATCGTATATAGGAACCCTAATCATGAACATGAAATATGAATCAATGAGTCTGTTCATGAGTTGTTAAGTAAACACCATTAGTGCTCATAAGAGATGGGTTCCTATATACGATTGATTACTCATAAAACATGGGTTGATGAGTTTGACCCAAAATCTATGCAGTTGAATCCTGATAAAATATCATAATTTGATACTCTGCAAAAAATACCTCCTACTTACCATATCATTCAAAATGAACATTCAAAAACACAAAACAGAGCAACAATAGTGAACTGTGTGAACCGCACATAATTTGATACTCTGCAAAAAATACCTCCTACTTACCATATCATTCAAAATGAACATTCAAAAAACACAAAACAGGGCAACAATAGTGAACTGTGTGAACTGCACTGTGCATGAAAACACAGCTCATATAAATCCTCTGTAAAATGTAGCATCCAATAAAATTTGGCTAAAAAACACAAAAAATATTCAATCATTGAAAATTTGGAAAGTTATACAATGTATAAAATGTAGCATCCAATAAAATTTGGCTAAAAAACACAAAAAATATCCGATCATTGAAAATTTGGAAAGTTATACAATGTAAAGAATGATATGTTCAACTGCCGAAGATTGAGCACATCGTCCACTAAAATTATATTTCAATTCGCATACATTTGTAATTTAGAATAAAATCTAAGAATTGACATGTTCAACTAAAAGGATTGAGCATGTGTTCATTTGTAAGTAATCATGATGATCCTATGGATGACGTAGAGTTGCCCAATTCCATTTCTTCTTGGCTGAACTGGATCTGTTGTGTTTGCTTCACTTTTTCAGTGTATTCTTTCATCTCCTTTTTGTATTGAGCCATCGCATTTGATGCCTGATTTTCCCATATTTTCTTCTCTGCATCTCCCAATTCCTGAAAGATAAAGAAAATGGCAGACCAAAAAAGATTTATAAGAACATCTGCACTAGAATGAAAAGGAATTGTCAGCTTGAGATCACTAAATAAACGCGAAAACTGTTACCTTCCACTTGGCAGAAATGATCTCAGTGACTTCGGCATTGCTGATACCAGGCCTTTCCTCTGCTAACTTTCTCCGTGTCTCCTTACTGGTTTAACCACAGTACATTCCACTTTGCTTTTCAAAATAAGGAAATAGCCTTAACGCCTAAGAAAACCGATTGCCCCATAATCATTGCACAAAGGAAATCCATCACAATTACCAGTTTGAAATCCATACCTGAAAACTAGGAACGATGATGGGGGCTTCTTTGGCCTGTTAGGATCTGTGTTTTTCTCCTTTTGCTGCTTCTTTTGCTGAGGCTTTAATGTATTATTGTCTTGTGTTTGCTCCAGATTTTTCTTATATTCATCCATGTCCTTTTTATATTGTACCATAGCCCTTGCTGCCTGATCTTCCCATATTTGCTTCTCTGCATCTCCCAAATCCTGAAAAATGTAAAACATGAGAGACCAAAACAAGTCACACAAACCTCTGTGCCTACATTAGACCTTATAAAATCAAGGCAAATGAAAAAAACATATGCCAGAGCTATATAACCTTCCACTTAATAGAAATAAGCGAAATGATGTCAGAGTTGCTGATTCCGGGCCTTTCATCAGCTAGCTTTTTCCTTGTCTCTTTACTGTTAATGCAATACATTTTCACTTTGCTTCAGAATTCATTACCAATCAATATCAGTTTTTTAGTCGAAGCAACTGAAAAGCTGATAAGTTGTCAAACCTGAAAAGAAAGAATGATGTTAGGGGCTTCTTTGGCCTGTTAGGATCGGTTTTTTTCTCCTTCTCCTGCTTCTTTTGCTGAAGATTTAGATTTATTGTCTGCATCACAGAGGATCCATCCATTAGAAACGCCTCTCATTTGACACAGTAGAAACAGAACCAACATTTTTCAGAAAAGGGCAAATTTTTTTCAACAAAATTAAAAGTTATTGGCAAACTAAATAGAGAGAAATGACAATTTATTTCCCCCAGTCATCACAAACAGGGATTAATAGAAAATTAATGGAAACATCAACTTTATTAAAAACATCAACTAGGACCTTTTTCAGACTCTCCTCTTTTTCTTTTTTCCTCAAGAGCCGCAATGCTTGCTCTTTTTCAAGTTTTCTATGTTCCTCTCCTGCTCTAGAAATAGAATCTGCTTCCTGTGTGCAAGCATCCAACATATTACAATCAGAAGCGAAATGAATTGGCCCTGGTACTTCTGCTCTTTTGAATTACAAATGAACAAGTCAATGAGAAATGTGTGATATTACTGTAAACCCATGTTTGTTTTTGTTTCCAAAATGTAGGTCTTATTTATTTGCAACAAGAGTCATCACAAAAGAAACGTGGAAGATCTTCACAGAAATAAACTACCTCAGCCTTCTTTTGCTTGTACAGATCCATTTTTTGGGTGTAGCTTTCTTTTGCTTCTGCAGCAATCTTCAAAGAAATAAAGCCTTTTAGATTTATGTGGTAAAGATAAATCTCCAGATAGATTTTGTAAGTAGAGTTATGCTTATACCTGTTCATATGGAGCTCTCTCTTCTTTGGACATGCTACTCCATTCCTTTCCCAGAATCTTTGAAATCTGGAAAATATTATTGAGAACTCATTTTAGTACAGAAATCATAATATAGCTGAAGAAACATTAAACTAAAAAGAAGGTTGGTTCATGGGAAGGGAAACCTATATACCTCCAAAACATTGTGTTTCTCTGCAAGCAGTGCTGCACGGCGTTCATTGGTGAATGCAAAAAATGCAGTTAATGGTTGCTTAGGCTTTAGTGGGTCCTTTTCTTTCTTTCTGAAATAAGGATCCAAGAATATCAAATAAAAATGAACTTCAAGTACCAAATACAATGCAAAGTATTTGAAGAAAATGTCCTTGAAACCCACCTCTTACTCTTCTCATCTCCCTCTGCGTCCTGCAACCAAAAATCATACTCACAATAAGTTTTCTAATATGCCACAACTAACAGAAATATATTCTTCTGAGAAGATCCTGCGCCTGTGTTGTCATCTCTGGGACTATTTCCCTTTCTTATTCATTGAAAATATCAGTGCAAAACATACCTTTTTATATTGCAGATACTGCTCGAGGAGATCAAGTGCAGTTCTCTGTTTCTGTTCCTCATGAAGAAGCTTCAATGCTTCATTCTCACGCTTCTCTTTCCCAACAACCTTCACAATCATTGGACAACACATAAGGTTTGAGATTTGAAGCAAAAGTTTGAAAATTCCATAAATTGATGAAAATTATGCAATTACCTGCAGGTAAGCTTCCTTTTCAGATTCATATTTATCTTCATATGGTTTCTTCTCTTCTGCACTCAAAGCTTTCCATTTTGCTCCCAAAATGGCCCCCATATCCTTGAATGCAATACATTGATTCTCAGATTTCACCTGCTTGCGGCATAACAAAAGTAATAATTTTTAGGAAGATCAGAATAGGACTCAATCAGTGAATAGTAAATTAACTTTGAAATAATTTTAGAATAAATTTCCTTAGCACAACATTGACATATGGGATATGTTTCTTGTTATCCACAATAACCAACCTGATTCCACTGGTCCTGGACCCACAAGATATATGGTGCAGAAGGCTTCTTTTGCCTATTCGTGTCAGCTTTCTTCTTTTTTTTCTCCTCTTTTGGGTCACCGTTGTGCAAAGACTGTTCCAAAGGAAAGCTCTGTATGGACAAAAACAAAAAGGTTTGTTTTTTATTTCTATCTAGCAAAAAATAATTGGGGAGACATCATAAGATATTGTACCAGGCAATGAAGCTACACGCACCAACTATGTTTTCTAGAAGATGAAAAGAAAAAGCTCAAACCACCTTTTGTCTTAGAAACAGAGGATGCAAATATCCTAATCCCTTAAACAGCTGTAGCTCCTTGACCATGACCTTACAATTAATTCATTTAATTGACCTAGGGATTTTGTGACAATACTTCAGTAGCCTAAACCATATTATTCAATGGAAATGAAGCTAGGTTTTATGACACAATAGAAATAGCCCAAACTTTATAATGGAGATAAAGACGGACAAATGACTCTAGAATAAAAACTAGGTTGATTCTCCAGAAATGAAACTAGAAACTCTGAAGACAAAAATATTATTTCTATTGAATAAAAGCGGTTGGTTGTTTCATAAACCAAAACTGCCGAAACAAAGGGGCTCCGAGACACATAGATTAGCAAAACCCAAGACACATGCTACTGTTTAAAAATTAAAAACGGACAACTGAAAAGTCAACACAATAGCAGGAAGGTTCTCAACCATGGTCTTAAATGGATCTGTTCTATGAATAGTAGGCTGCTGGTCTTACAATGATTTTATGGAAAAATTGATCAAGGGTATTTGGCAAAACTTTGGTAGACCAAAACCTAAATGGAAAGGAAGCTAGGTCTTCATGGCAACACAATTCCAAACCTAACCAATAACGACATGGAAATAAAGTTGGAGTTTCATGTCAAAAGCAAACACTAAACTCTTTGCATTCCATGAAAATGAAACTAGGCTTTGACGGCTAAAGCCTAAAACAAACTACACCAACCTTATGATTTCTAGAAAAGGAACTAGGGTTACGTGGAAATCGACAGTACACTTAACCACACACAATATAGGAAAAAGAAACTAGGGTGTTATGACATAACAAAACTCATTGAACTAACTCCCAATGCTTGCCAGAGAAATGAAACAAGGGTTTCATGGCGAATCCAAACTACTTACTAGACCAAGCCGTATACCTGATTTAACATCATAGAAACCAAGCTCACTACACTAATTTAACCACAAGGATTCCACGAAATTAAAGCTAGGGTTTTATGGAAATATGGTCAAAACCTGTACATTCTACGATAATGAAGCTAGCGTTGGAAAAAAAATTCATACACAACCATGAATATTCCTTAGAATGAAGCTAGGTTTTCATAGAACAAGATTACTAGACGAAACCCTATAACTTCATAGAAATGAATCTAGGGTTTAATGTAAAAACTGTGCCAAATGAAACCATTTAAGTTAGTGATTCATGGCAAAATAAACAATATACAAAGCAGGAAGCAGAGAAAAAACAGAAGAAACTTACTATAACAGGTTTGAATTCCTTCAATTTCTGGAGCTTCTTTAAGTCCTCCTGAAGCTTCTCTTGAGTTTTTTCTTTGAGCTGGAGCTCGGCATCCTTCTCCTTCAACTGGGCATCCCTCTCCTCCAGTAATTTGTCCATTCTCTCCTTCTCCAGATTCAACTTTTGAAGTTTGATCGTCATTTCCTGTAGCTCGCCGTTAAGTGAGGCAGAAGCAGGAAGGAGATTTGACACATTCTTCAGAGTCTCCTTCTTTCTCCCACCCTGCTTCTTAATTGAGACTCCTCTGTTCTCCTTCTCTGCTTCTTCTTCAACCCTTGCAGGAGGAGGAGACACACATGGCTCTTGTTTGGCCTTGGAAGAAGCAGCATTAGTATTACTGTCATTTTTGGCTTTGGAAGCCTTTCTTCCTTTCTTGGACTTGATCTGCTCGCTTTCTGCACTCACTTTCTCAACAATGGCAGACATTTTTCCAGCAAATTGAAACTGACGTTCTCAATTCTCTCTTCGAATACCCAGGTAGGTATTACCCTTTAAGCGGAGTAGAAAACCCGTTCACAATGCTGTAAATATATAAAAGCCTTGGAGCGGATTGAAAATTTTGAAATTGCTTTTTCAACGGCTATATAACAACGGCTAGAGTTTTTAAGTTTCATGAATAATCATGTGCCACGTAACACAATGGCATTGCATTTATCATTTTAACCGTTTTGGTAGGTCGCAGCAAAAGAATGTTAGTTTAATGGTTTCAAAGCTCTTTGACAAGGCGAATGATAATTTATTGTCTCACAGCAATCTAGGGAATTTCCAAGGAGGCTAATAATCCTTGATTTAACTTTGTCTCCCCCTTCCTTATCCATGTCCTCATGTGGCTGTTTAACTCCATTTACTACTTAAATTGAAGTAGTAGAAGTGTTCTCATACATAAATTTAATTGTTGTTTTATTATTGAGAACAGATAATTTAGAATCCTTTTCCTATTTTAATGAAGCAGTTACTAGTTACTGTTTAGGAATTGAAAATAAGCTATGGAAAAGGGGGGACTGGAAATAAGCAGCCACTGTATATTGCTAAAAATTCACGTGGCTCCAAGAATTTCTTTCCCTCTTTTTCTTTTTCTTTTTCTAATTTTTTATTGTACATATTATTATTAATACTATTAATACAAATTTAAGCTGATCGCTTAAAAATAAACAAAAAAATTAAGCATTCATGGGGCCATAGCTCCACAAATAACTCCTAAATAAGTTGAGCAGTAACTACTAGCCAAAATAAGCTAAGCATGCGCATGGGGACCTACCCTTATAGCTTAGCTCATGATTTGGATGATGGAGAGTATGCAAATCAAACAAGCAACAATTTATTAGCTTTTAGTTGGGTAGTTTAAGCTAGAAAGTGAGTTTTTTACAATAATAATGAAACTCTTTACAAGTTTGGTAGAGACGATATATCTCTAGATTTTTGTAATTAATCATTTTCTCCCATGAAATTTCTAAGGTCTAATAAATTTTTACAGAAAGTATATTGTGTGGGATATTCGATAAAGATTTCTAAACCTTGATATTATGTGTTTGTAAGAGGTTAAAATTTCAAGTTTTTTGTAGTTTATAATGTCATATGACCAATTAGTCACTTTTTGTGCTACAATGAAAGAGTAGGACATGACAAAGTTGCTATTTTTATTTCTCTAAAGTGGTGACTACACCTAGTGGACTATGGATGTGACCACATTTACAAGGATTTATGAGCCCTCTTAATATTGATTATCTCTCATTTGGTGTTATTACTATTTGTGCTTCTAATGATGTTGTCGAATGATCTAATCTTTGATTATTGAATCTATTCCTTTTGCAACTTGGGTTGTGTGTGGTGAGTTTGATATGGTGGAAAATGCATTTAATGAATGTGATAGTCTCCCTTTGCATTGAATAATTAAGGAGAGGGAGCTTGGTAGTCTCTCTAATAAATTGTGACTTTTTAACTTTAGTATTGGTTGTCATCACAATCATTTTGTTGGTAGTTATTGTCATTGATGTCAACCCTTGAGGAGATTGTTGGAAGTTGTCATTGATGTCAACACTGATTGTTGGTTGTCTTTGATGTCAGCACTTGATGAATATTGTTATATGTTTGGAAGTGGTTGATGAGCTTGTTGTTAGTAGTTGATGATAATACATGGTGGATTGTTTGTGGTTGACATTATTGTTAGCACTTGAGAAGTAAGGGAGATTGTTGGCATTTGATGCCTGTGATGTCAAGCACTTGGTGAGAGATTGTTGTAGTGTTTGTTGCTTAGCATTGGTTGTCATTGTTGATAACATTCATGTTGGGTTAACACTAATGTATGGAGATGCCTTGCTGAAGTTCATGGTGATGTCATGCCTTATCTGATGTTTGTTAAAGTTCATGGTTAGATGTCATGTCTTATCTAAGATATATTAAGATGAGAATTAGAAGTATTAGAAGTATTGCTGACCATGGAGAGATGTTGTTGAAGGTCTACAGTATGTCTTATTATCTCTCCTTTTGTTCCTGATGGAGTATATGTTGCTAGAAGAAAGTTCTAGCCTCCACAAATTGCTTAAGTGTTTTTGGTTCAACAAGTTGCTTTGAAGTATGTTAGGGAGAATGCTCTGCATTTATTTGTTGTTGAAGATATGGTCTTGAGGTTTGGGATTCAAAGTTAGTGTTATGTGGATGTTACACTCTTATCTTTTCAGGTCACTAGTGTTGCCGAGGACATTTTTGTGAATTGTAGAAGGTTGGTAGCGTTGTTGGATGTCTAGAATGGCCCGAAAAATGCCCCGCATTTATCCGCATTGATGTCTATACTTTTGTGGTTTGGTGAACATGTTCTCAACATTTGTGCAATATCCTTGTTCCAATTTCATGTGTTGAAGTGGTACACAAGTTGATTTGTTAATGCTATATCTCATGATTGAGCATTATGTGTTTTTGGGTTGAAGTATTCTATTCTTGTTTGATTTGTGGTGGTTGCTAGTGGCATGATTGTAAGAAAGAAAATTTTGAAAGTGTTGTTGAATGTTCATAGAGCATCCCCATGTGATCTGCACATTGTTGATTGGCCTCTTTGGTGTTGCATTGTGTCTTGAGTTGACGTTCTGGGTTATTTGTGGATATTTGGATGGTAGGGCTTGTTCATTTTCTTGCATTGTGTGCTTGGGGGTTTACACCAATAATTGAAAATGTGTTATGTTAGATTTGGGTCCTAACCTATCTTGGTTAGAATTGCCTTGAGTAAATTCAATTAGAAGAATGTTTTTGGGTTGATTGTTATGTGCTTCAAGTTTCATCTACATGTTTCCTTGATGTTGACTTAAATTGATGTGCGCCAACGTGTGAATTGCTTTAGATCACATTGGAAGATGTATTAAGTTATTTTTTGGTCCTGTCTATCTTCAGGATAAGATCACATTATGCTTTGGTGGTTGGCTTATTGAATTCATTGTTTATCTTCTTGTCTGACCTAATTGAAGTTTTAAAGTGTTGTAGTAGAAATAAATGCAAGATATTTTTGAATGCAATAGTGTGGAGGAGCGCACAAGTGTACGAAAAAGAAAATGTGGATTGTATTTGAAGATCTCACAAGAGAAGTGTGAATGTGCAAAAGATAGAAACTGATGTGCTATAATTCATTAGTCAATAGAGTGTTATGTTGAAAAACATAGTAATCTTTCTCTAAATATTTGTATCCTACTCTAAGATGGTGAATCTCATCAGGTCCTTATATCTTGCTCCTGAAGTTGTGTTTGCTTTAGTTCACCAAGTCCTCTGTAACTTTCTCTAAGGTAGTGTTCCTTAGTTTGGAAGTCCTTTTTGGTAGTGAGCCTTTATATTGTGAGTTAACTCTCATTGTGGTTTTTCCCTTATTAGGTATTTCACATAAATCTAGTGTCATCTTGTGGATCTGTGTTCTTGTCTCTTTTATTATTTTTGTTGATCTAATCAGAGTTATAATTATTATATCTTTGATTGTTGAAGTTGTTAAAGATTTATTGTTAAACCCCATTGTGTTACCTATTTACTATTAAGTTTTGATGAGTTAAAATGCTTTAATATATGATTTTGTTTTGTATATATCTTGATGGAAAATATGATGAATGATGTGAAATTCAATTTGATATATTTTAAATGTTCTGAAGATGAAAATATGTGATACATGTGAATATAATGTTATCAACTAACTATTGTTGTGATGCACTAAGTTGGATGCAGGAACAAATTTGAACCTCTAGAAGAGAAGTGGATTATCACTTCAGAGAAGAACTTGGTCTGGTAACCCTTAATGAGCCTAATTGAGCATACACACACTCACATCCTAGTTGGTCTAGTTGAATTAAGTAGTTTAGGAAATGGTAAGTAATCTTCAGTCATGGTTTGGGAATGTTTTGTATTGGTTTATAGTTTTGGTCTTTGAATATTCTTGATTGGGGATATGTGATTAAGCCTTTGTGATAAGTATAAGTTCTCTTTCATGTATCCATGTTTATATATTAATCGATAGGTATATATACATAGAATGTATATATGTACATATTTTTGATAACTCGTACATATGAATATATCTGTACATGTGTATACGTAGGTAGACGTATTTACACATATTCATGTATGGATATATCATATGTATGAGAGTATCAATTTGACATACAAGACACAAGACATAATATATATATATATATATATATATATGCACCAACTTGACATACACACACACATTTTATATATATGCACCAATTGATGAATATGTAAATATATGTGTTTAAGTATGGATATTGAAATAATGTTATAATATATATAATATATATATTAATATATATGTAAGGGTATGTGTAGGATCATCATGGAAAAAATAGGCCCTTAAGTGGCAACAAATTTAGAAAAATCAGAGTTAGGTAACTTGACGTAAAAATTTGAATAAGTTATTTATATTATTTCAAAAATATGTAAGAATAGAATCTGCAACAAATTGAATGTAGTTTCTAAACTAATAGGTTTATTTAAAAAAAAATCTATTTGGTGAAAATTTGAAATTTTAATGTAGTAGTACTTAAATTTTAGAGAAAAAAATAAGAAGTAGGTGTCTATCTGACCACCCTAACCACAATAAAATGATAATATTTTTTTTATAATATTTTAGAAATAAGTAGAGGACTCATGTCGGATGTGATGCATATTTTTTTGTAATTTTTTTTTCCAATTTTAAAATAATTAATTATGAATTTTTTATTACAACTTTTAAAAATATTAAAATTTGTATGTCGACCACCTTAACTTGGTCAAAACTTTGTGAAATTCAATTTTTTATTTTTTTAATCCTATAGTATGCGAAGCATAGAATGTGATGCATGTTTTGGATTCAAAATGTGATACCATTTAAAGCTATAGATGTTTTTAATCAGCCTATCAATCAAGACTTTAGTTGTAATTCAAATAAAAATGAATAATAATTATTTATTGAATTCAAAGTAAAGCATAATTTATATTGGTGGAAATCTGAGAATCTCTTTTAAAAATCCCTTTTGTGTCATCAATTTTGGGTAAAAACAAGTCGTCAATCACATGCCCATCATATCACCACTTTTTGGCCCATAATGATCCTGCACATACCCGTAAATGACTATGTTAATGTGAACATATATGCATACATATTAATATATGTATATGTAAATAATTATTTTAATATATATGCTTATATATATTTGATTGGAAAATAATGCATTTTAAAATAATCATGTGGATATATATATATATATATATATATATATATATAGGTAAATGCAAGAAGATGATTCCATGAAATATGGAAGTTTTTGCCTTAGACAAAAACCAAAAATCAACTTCAATAAAGAGGATCCTATTTTTAATAAACGAGATCTTGTTTTGGTTCAGGGTCTTGAGCCGACCTTTAGGAAACAGGTTCCCACTTTTTACAAAATAGGTTCCCAATTTTTACAAAACGGGATCCCACTTTTTATAAAATGGGATATTGTTTTATAGTGGTATTTATTTAATAAAAAATGAAACATCAGTCATTTTCACATGCGCACACGAGATCTCGATTGAGGAAGAGCAACAATGATCTCCAGGTACGAGCCTGACCCCAAATTTTTTCATTTTCAATATTTTTTTAATTTTTAATACAAAGTTAGATTTTAGTATGTATTTTTTCAAATTTTATGGAGTTTTTTTGCATTTTTATTTACCTATAATAAAAGAAATGGTGATTTATAGAAATCAAAAGAAATCATGAAATGAAACCCTTAGATATTGAAAACAAACAAAAAATCAACCTTAAATCGTAACCAAAGAAAAAAAATTACCTTTTGAAACATTAAATTGTTCAATAAAAAAAAAAAAATGCATTTGAAAACCCTAATTGCTTTTTGAAACCCTAAATTGAAATCAAACAAAAAAAATTGCATTTGAAAACCTAAATTAAAATCAAACAAAAATTGCATTGAAAACCCTAATTGCTTCTTGAAACCCTAAATTGAATTCAAACAAAAAAAATTGCATTTGAAAACCCTAAATTAAAATCAAACAATTTTTTTTGCATTTGAAAACCTGATTTCAAGCTTGAATATTTGAAAACGAAAAAAATTCATTTGCATCACTTTATATTTTAAATTTCATTTGCATTGTGTGGAGACAAGTATGTAGGCATGCCTTATATGGAAGAAATTATTCCATAGATTTAGGTTGATACATAGTAAATTAGGGTCCTTTGTATTGACAATGAAATAGGATTTGATAAATATTTTACATTTAAATGTGTTTTCATTAAGTTAGAGACATGTTGAGACATAATCACTTAAACGTTATGAACATAGATATAATTATATTAGAAAACAATATGTTAAACCTTACTTGTGGGACTAGTGGATTGTCTAAATTGATATAAATTATGTGTTTCTATTATGAATTATGCTCAGTTAGTTTATGCATTTAATACCACATGATAAATTAATAGATCTAAATGTATGCATGTAATTTATGATGCTTCATTATGTTCTATTGAGATGTTAAATTATTATTTTTTCCTTACAATGAAAAATATTTAACATGTACTTTGGTGTTTTATATTGTTTTATAATGGCCAATTAAAGGGTAATTGTATGTGATACCTTAATTGAGTTAATAATATGGGCCTTATGTATCTATTATGATTCATACTATCTTACAACATGATACTATGTCATAATATGTTACAATTTAAACCATGATTGTTAAACTGAGTAGATAGTTAAATTTCCTCACTAGAAGAGTAGAGACCTCAACATTATTTTATGATCACTCATATACTTCTATGGTACTAATATATTCTATTTTTATGGATCTTCAATGAGTAAATATATGTGTAAAGCCTAGGCTCAAACTCATGTTTGCAAGGTATCTAGCTAGAGCATTATAAAACTTGGTCCACGAGTTAAAGATCATTACTCAATAATTATATGGTAAAATACTCTTAAAATAACTCTACAATTGGGTAGATATTGTGGAGATTATCATGCAATATGTTACCCTTGAAGGTAGGTTTAGTGTAATTTTAGGCGACCATTTCACTTTGTTGAATAATTTCAGACATGGGCTTTTTATTTCATTTCCTTTCTTTCTCTTGTCTTCATTGGAGGTGTCTATGTATGCTCATTTGAAAAATAGGAGGGTGTTGGTTTTGCACAAGGACCTCATCCTACTTATAATGGAGCATGTGAGAGCCCTCATCCCTAGTAAATCTATTAAGGGCAAGGAAAAGGCTATCGGTGATGCTTCCCTCTTGAATGGTTTAGACACTGGTGTTGTTGGGGAGGAGGATTGGAATGAGGAGGGTGAGGATGGGTCTTCTTCCCCTACGACCGCCCCTTCTAAGAAGAGGAAGAAGGGAAACACTAAAGGAAAACAGGTTGCCAAGAAGATTGTTCTTCAGGAGTTAGAGTCCCAGTCTACTAGCAATGATACATATGTTGTTTCTAGGGATTCCAAGTCTAAGGAAAATGTTGTGTTTAATGGGTAGGATTATGTTGTGGTAGGTGGTAAGGAGGAGGGTTTGTAGGATAATGTAGTGGTTGTGGAGGCCAAGGAAAATCCTATAATGGCTTCCAAGCATATTGCTAAATTGAACATCAGGCATTGAAAGAGGCCTTAAAGGATGCCATGGAGCATTGCAAGGAGAAAGGTGCTGAGGAGAAGGCTGTTGAAATTGACAACTTCCTAATTCAAAAGATGCCAAGTATGGAGCCCTTTGGTGAGAAGTCTGTGTAGGAGGAGGAGGGAGTTAATCTGAGGCTTGGAAAGCCAGAGCCTCTTAAGGTAAACCCATTGTTTGAGGATTTCTCATACCTTAATGATGATACCACTTCAATGTTTGAGCTCCTTGACATGGTGCATGCGGGGGCCACTAGCATTTTCAAGCTAGTGAAGTGGACTCTACAAGAATTCAATAGGGTGAATATCAAGATAAGGGGATTGAAAGAAAATCTACAAAATATGTCGACGGGTTCTTCCTCAGATATTTTGATTGATAGAATTATGGATATAGAGTGTTCTTTTTCTGACTTCAAGTCCTTATGTGAGTAGAGTTTCCCTAAATTGGAGGCTAAGGTTATGGGCACCAATGCAAACATCAAAAAGTTGTTGCATGCCTGCCACATTTTCGTTAAGAATAGTGTTGATTCCTTGGAGGTCCTATTTCACAAGATACGTGAGCCAAGAGAAGACCAACTCTACTTTTCAAAGATGATGGAGAAGGACTAGGTGTCAAAGGGAGAAGGGAAAAGGTTGGAAAGGATGAAGTTAAAAGTCCTGCTACTAGAGGGAAGGGTAACATGAGGAAATCCTTTGAGGAAGAGAAGAAAGAAATGATGGACACGATCGATCTACATCAGAACTAGGAATTTGAGATGGCTAACACCTTAAGGAACATGAAATAGTGTCTAATTCTATGTTTTGCTTTGTTGTTTCCCTTACTACTAGTTCTATATTTGTTTACTGTTGTTTTGCTTCTTTTTTGTTGATGGCTGCTAGTGATGGTCTAATGTTCTTATCTTTAAGCAACAATTTATATGCTCAGTTGTAAAGAGTTTTGGGTCCCTTCAAAACCTGTTTTTCCCATATAATCAAAACTCTACATTGACTCACCTCTTAAGGGTTTTGTTGACCTTGTTCCTAAGAATAATGTAGCTAGTTTAGGATCAATGGATCATAATTTTTCCTTACACTTGAATGCTTAACAATCCTCAAATTTACTATGGATGATTGCCTTGATCTATAGAAAATCAATCCAACTATGGTCATAGGTTATATTTCCACTCCTTCTATTCATAGACTTCGAAGACAATTAGGGAAGGAATATAATTACCAATACTAATCAAGGATTCAATAACCAAATTTTAAGATCTAGCTCCAACAACTTGTCAAGAAACATTTTGATTTTCTCTAAATATATGCATTTCTATAAATTCAAGGGTAGACCATAAAGACTATCTTAAATTGTCAAAAGTGGGATAATTTATAGTTTTGTGCTTAATTCCTTGATCATAGAAGTAATCTAAGGAAATAGTCATTCTATTCATAAATTCAAAAATATTCATAAACTAATGTTCTTGCATATATGATGAATCAAAAATATTAACCCCCTTACTTGCCATCCTATTACCCTAAACCTTAAACCAATGGCTTAAGGGGTCCTAATATGACATTTCTTAAGGGGATTTTAAAGAAGTTCTCAAAATTTGGTGAAGTTTCCCAAGGCAACCAAATATAACAATAATATACATTTAATATTTAGTGATTAAACTATAGCCTAGAGCCTTCCCACCTTCCTCTTGTTAGGGGTGTTAAGGCCTCAAACATTTCAAGAGAGGCTTCTCATGGAAGGGAAGGATGAAGGATTATCATGATAAGATCGTGCAAGATTATAATATGAATAAGATTTCATGAGAGGTTGGTTAGTCGAAACAAGAGCTATCTCAATCAACTGTTCTACAAGAAAATGTTGTTCCTTGAAGAAGAAATGGTTTGTTGAATGATTCAATGCCATTGCACAGTACGGGTATATAATTCAAAGGCTCCAAAAATCTTTTCCATTCCTTTATGAACACTATGTTTTTCACTAACTTGGAAGTCCATTATTCCAAGGGCCACCTAGGCTTCAACATTTTCAAGTTCTATCAAGTCCATTATTTAGAAAGAAGTTCTCATTTTGGAAGCCTTTTATGTTTCAAAATGTAACTAACATTGTAGTTATATCACGAGTAGCTCAACCAATAAATTTTTTATAGAACATTACAAGGTCTTTTGAAGACCCTTTAAAATATTAACTTTTAGTAAATACATAGAGTTGAGAAGGATAGTGCTTCATTATTTACAATTTATTTGTACTTTACACTGATGTAAAAAAAATAGTTAAAGCTAGAAGCACTTTCTTGAACTTCACCAAATTTGATCCCCTTAAGCCATCAAATGTTTTTTCCTAGGACCTTACTTCATAGATACCCTTAAGCCATCCTATTACCCTAAACCCTAAACCCTAAATCCATCATTTTGGACCCTAGGACCTCAATTCATAGATCTACTTAAGCCATCCTATTACCCTAAACACTAAACCCTAAACTCTAAACCCTAAACCCTAAAGCCATCATTTTGTCCAAGGACCTTAATGAATTTTTTTTTCGTTGTGAAACTTCACCAAATTTAATTCCATTAATCCATGTCATTTTGTCCTAAGACCTTACTTCATAGATCCCCTTAAGCCATCCTATTACCCTAAACCCTAAACGCTAAACCCTAAATCCATCATTTTGTCCTAGGACCTTAATTCATACATCCCCTTAAACCATCCTATTACCTTAAACCATAAACCCTAAACCTTAAAGCCATCATTTTTTCCTAGGACCTTAATGAAATTTGGTTGCCTTGGGAAACTTCACCAAATTTTATTCCCTTAAGCCATGTCATTTTATCCTAGGATATTACTTCATAGATCCCCTTAAGCCATCCTATTATCCCAAACCCTAAACCCTAAACCCTAAATCCATCATTTTGTCCTAGGACATTAATTCATAGATCCCATTAAACCATCCTATTACCCTAAACCCTAAACCCTAAACTCTAAACCCTAAACTCTAAAGCCATCATTTTATCCTAGGACCTTAATGAAATTTGGTTGCCATGGGAAACTTCACCAAATTTTATTCCCTTAAGCCATGTCATTTTGTCCTAGGACCTTATTTCATAGATCCCCTTAAGCCATCCTATTACCATAAACCCTAAATCCATCATTTTGTCCTAGGACCTTAATTCATAGATCCCCTTAAGCCATCTTATTACCCTAAACCCTGAACCCTAAACTCTAAACCCTAAACCCTAAAGCATTCATTTTTTCATAGGACCTTAATGAAATTTGTTGCCTTGGGAAACTTCACCAAATTTTATTCCCTTAAGCCATATCATTTTGTCCTAGGACCTTACTTCATAGATCCCATTAAGCCATCCTATTACCCTAAACTCTAAATCCATCATTTTTTCCTAGGACCTTAATTCATAGATCCCCTTAAGCCATCCTATTACCCTAAACCCTAAACCCTAAAGCATTCATTTTTTCCTAGGACCTTAATGAAATTTGGTTGCCTTTGGAAACTTCACCAAATTTATTCCCTTAAGCCATGCCATTTTGTCCTAGAACCTTAATTCATAGTTCCCCTTAATCCATCCTATGAGGACCCCATTAAAAGCCAACATAATTTCTCCTACTTTAATTTAAATTTTAATGAGATTTCACATCACATTAATGGTTGTAGACATGTAAATTATCTTGATTAATAATGCATACTTGATTCTGACTTACTAACACCAGTTCTTCTTTAATCATCCTCTTTGCTAAGTATTTAATTAAATAATCCTTATTTGATTAAATCCATTGAATTCCTCTTTTAATTGAATAAACTATTCTTTATTTAATTAAATCATCATATTCTCTCTTTAATTAAATAAATCAATTTTATTTAATTAATCTCCTAAAGTTCTCTATTTAATTAAATCAATTTTATTTAATTTCTCCTAAAGTTATCTCTTTAAATAAATCAATTAAGCTTCTAAAGTTCTTCATTTAATTAAATAGGTCAGGTTTATTTAATTAAATCACTATTTCCTCTCATTTTGATTTATTTAAATCCTAAAATCTAAGTCAAAATTCAAAATCAATTAACGTCCATTAAAATTAATCAAATCATAATTAATGCTAATCCTAATCATTCCAATCCTCTAGATTTTGCAACTTGTGCAAATAAATCAATTTTATTTATTTATTAAATATTCCTTTTTCATTCAAAATGGCATCTTTATGGAATATGCTTCAAATTTGAAATCTCCCTCCAAAAGGGACTTGTCCTTCAAGATGGCATTAACTCCTCTTACATTGTCTCTTACATGTCTCCAACTTGGAATTTAAGACACTTTCTTCTTCCTCAACAAGCCAACTTTCAAATTTCAAATTTGAACCTAATAGCATTTATCATGCACATTGACCAAAATGTGCTCCATCCTCCTTCCATTAGAATCTTGACAAGTGGCACAATGCCATTGGTCCATTTTTAATCCCACATTCATCCTATTCTTCAATCCTCCATCCTTCTTTGTTATAAATAGAGGCCTCCTCTATTGCATTTGATCATCCACAATCCATGTAAGATCACCATGCTCATTTGGATCCACAACTTCATGCAAAGACATTATCTTGAGATTTTGAATTTGCTTCATCCATTGTTCATCTATTTTCATAGTTTTTATCAAGTTTTATAGCTAAGTTATGCCAAAATTGCACGAAGGAGCTTCAATCTTCATCAATCATCACCAAGCTTGCAAGGAATTGGGAAAGGGCCATTTTCCACATCAAAATGGCACCAATTCCCCCATGGGATTGGGATTTTTCTTGCATTAGATAGGATTTGATAATTTTTGTTTGTGTTCTTCATTTCCATTTCTTATTTTGTGCATTTCAAATGAATTCTATGGGGAATGTTTATTTAACTTGCATAATGATCTAATTATATGATTGTTTGTTGTGTTTGTGCAGGTCCACAATCTACATTCACATTTTGGCACTAGAAGGAGGGTGAATTCCAAGAATCTAACACATTTTTTTGTGAAATTTTGTGGTTTTTTTTGACATTGTTGGGCCTACTGGAAACTGTGTTGCTATCGGTCCAACAATGCCATAAAATGATGCTACTAGTCCAGCAATGCCATACAATGACACTACAAACTCCAAACTCCGTCGCTAAGGTCTTCCTACCCAGAAATTTGAATCTTAAACTGTGATGCTGGACTCATTTTCCAAACGACTGATCAACTAAACTCCAAACTGTGTCACTTGCCAAAATAGCGCCGCAATCATGCTCACTATTTTTCTATAGTCCGTCACTGTCAGTCTCTGTGGCGCCATATAGCATCACTGACCTTTCTAAACTGTGACACATATGTGGTTTGCATTGCTAGAGTTGGGTAAAAGGCATTTTCAGATTAATTTTAATATGCACCTTTTTTATTCTGGTTGGTTTTGACCACTAATTGGCTGTTGACCTCTATTTTTGTAGTTCAAACTAGTTTTTTTGTAGGTTGGCTTGATCAAAGGTGAAGGAGGAAACAAAGATGAATGCTTCTATGCCATCATCATTTCATTGTATCAAGTGTTTTTAAACACTTTGGGGAGAAATCATTATCCCTCTTCTAAGGATTTTCCATCTTTCATGCTTTTAGGACTCAATAGATTTCAATTTGGCTCTAAAAAGAACAACAAAAAAGGATTAAAAAGAACCTTAGGAAACTTACTAGATTTTTTTTAAGGTTTAACAATTGAACAAGCAACTTTCACTTTTCCTTTTGGTGCTTAAAAATAATCCAATTTTTTATTTGAGGGATTAAAATGAACATGTGCTTCTATGTTTTGTAATCTCTTATCCAAAGTAATATCATATAAAAATATGTATGCACTTCTCTCACGCCTCATGATGATCTTGAGAATCAAAAGGATTTTTGTGATATTAAGTTGTATAAGTGATTACCTCCACACTTCAATTTGGATTCTAAAATTGAACAAAATCTTGCGAGTGTGAGTGGAGTATATTGTGTGTGTTCTCTCTTTGTTTCTCAACAAAGATTGATCAAACTATGAATGTACTTGCTTTCTTTTGTTTATCTTTAGAGGGCCTACCTTGTGGGAAAAATTAATCACCCAAGTGAATGACCCAACCGGGAACTTGCTAAAGCCAAGTGACTTCCAACTAGTATATAAGTGTGGGTACTTGAGGAAAGTTCAAGTATCATGAGGATTGTTCTGACAAGAAGGGAAACAATGGTCTCTTTCTACATGGATGATCCCCCATGAAAAAAATGCCTATACTAGAACCCTTTTTTTAAAGGACAAAAATCCTTAATCTATTTGTTGGTGCAAGAACGGCCATTCTAAAGCCACCCCACACTTTTACGGCTCTTAGTAGAGATGAGAAGTATGTCATTGGAGTTTCATGGGTATTGATACTTGGCTGACCTGAGAAGTGAGTGCACTATAAGGGGGATCCTGTGTGGTCAAGCATCTAATCATCTGCTAAGAGTAGGCATAGTTGGATTTATCCAAGTGGGGATTCAACTAATATTGTCTCAATATCCATAGGGTTGTGTATGTTCTTGGAATCAAAACACTTTTCTTGGATCTTAAACATTGGAAAAAAAACATTCAACATGATCATCAAATTTCAAACGCTTTAGGAAGCAAATACCTTTGATAAAATTCAAGTGTTATTTCTTGCCCTAGGGATTTGATCCTTAGAGGATTCTAAGCATTTTAATTTATATCTCCATTTTCTCACTAAAATCAACAATAGGGAACTTTTTCCTTAATTTCCTTGATTTCCACATAATGGACCTTGTGGGATGAGAAGAAATTGGGACATTGGACATTTAGTTTGAAAACCTAATTAGGAAGTGTTTGTGGTAAAAATAAGTCATTAAGCAAAGCTAAGAAACAATTGGACCTCACACATGTGCTCTTCCAAATGATTTCCCAAAAGATCAAAATCCAAAAACCAAAGTCAAAAGGTATTAGTCAAAAGGCTCACAAGAAAAGGTTGTCTATGCTTTATGAATTTAGAGAAAGATTGACCTTCAACTTTTACAAATGTGCATCAAGGAACAATCCATATTTGTATTCATTTTACTATTTTAAAAATCCAAGTCTCTTTTAAAGGTTTGAATATCTCACATAGGAAGTATTAGCATGTTCTTCAACACCTTGGTCTAGTAAACAAAGTCTATCTAAGTCTCTTAGGATAAAAATCAAAAACTTCATCCATCCTTAAAACATCAAAATAAAATTCACCTCACAAAAAACTCTTGGAAATCTTGAAAAAATCCTCTATGCTAAACTTTGGGCAAATCCTCTTGAATCAAAAATCAAAACAAATCCAAATCATCTTGTTTGACTATGTGTGTGTAGATGAATCCTTCTTTGCACACTTAGTCACATTATCATCTTGTGGACAAGTTCACTCTAAGACAATATCCAACCTCTTAGAGTTTATGAGTTAATTATCCAAAACCAAATCCAATCAAAATCAAAATAAAAAACCAATCCAAAATCAAATCAAGCAATCAATCCGAAAGTCCTAAAGTGTAGCATCCTCCTCAAGGTTTCCTAAGAGTTCCAATCATTCACCAATCATTCATATCTCATCATCTCATCACCATTCTTTTGATCCTTAGTATCTTAGAATTTCTTTTTGTACCTAAAGATTAGATCAATCCAAAAAGTTAGAGGTTCATCTCTTACATTCTTGAAAATTGATCCGCAATTTATGGTTCAAACTAGATCTCAACACAAGGACATGGAAATGAACAAAGAAACATCAACTTCAAGTGACTTGAGTCAAACCAATTCTGAAATCAATCCTATTGGATCAAGCAATCCCCTAACCAATCTTCCTCTATCATCACAAAATCCTCAAGAGGAAGGCCAAGTGGAAGATGTCACCAATAATTTCTTAGGGATGACACAAGATGAAATCATTGAAATGGTTCAAAATCCTAAAACTCACAAAATTGTCAAAACCATGATGAGACTCAATCCCTCCCAATATATGCTTGAATTAGCTAAAGAAGGGGCTAAACTCCCTTCCAATTTTGATGTAAGCACTATTGTGGAGAAACCTCTTGGGATCATGCACCAAATTTCATCCACACCCCCAATCTCATCCACACCTCCACTTCAAAGCATCACTCAAAGCATCCCACAAATCACATCATCCATTGCTCCAACTCAACCGATTGTTAACAAGGGGAGCTCATTACTCCATGCATTACAAACACACCGCCTTGTGAACAACCAAGATTTGGATGTGAACACCATCTTGGGTCAATCCATCCCATTGAATTCGTTACACCCACATGTTTTGCTCACCGTTCAAGACCCCAATGACCCATCATCATCTTTCCACACAACATCGACATATCCTCTCAACGCACAAACCTCTCTCCCTATGACTTCGCAAGGAGGAGGTGGGCTATTTGGACCAAGAGGCATCTTCAATCATTCATCTTCATCATTTCCTCAAGGGAGTATGTACCACCCATTTTTCCACCACTTCCACCTTTGCCATTAACATCAACACCAGCTCTCGGTTTGGGGTTACCTCCTTTACCACCACTCAATCAAAGTCAAAACAACCCCCCGATCATCAATCAAAACATCATGTCGATCTTGCCATTGATATCGCAACAATAGATGGAAACCATCCAAGAAACCCAAGCAATCATGACACCATCCATAAATGCGGTCTCTCAAGGACCAAGCATATCAATTGCACCATCTACCACACAAATCCCCATCATCAATACCATGACACCTCTCATCACAACAACAAACACCATTCTGAATCCACCACCACCACCTCTGAAATCAAACATAGAAAACCCATTTAGCATCATGTTGTAAGCAACTCAATAGGCTGCTTACCAAAAGGAACTTCAAAAAATTCAAAATCAACAAGCTGCCCAAGCTGCTCAACAAGCGCAAGTAGCTCAATTTGCACAACAAGTGTAACAAGTGCAACAAGCACAACAAGCTGCTCAAGCCCAAACCTTATTACAACAACAACAAGCTGCCCAAGCAGCTTAAGTTTCCCAAGCAGCTCAAGCTACCCAAGTAGCTCAAGCTGCCCAAGCAGCTCAAGCTGCTTAAGTTGCTTAAGCCGCTCAAGCCGCATGAGCTACACAAGCTGCATAGGCTTCCCAACAAGTGCAATATCAAGTGAAAGCTCAAGATTAGACACGAACCAAATACCAGGCTTAGCAAGCACAAGCGCAAGCTCAATACCAGGCACAACTACAAGAAACCCAACAACAAGCATATCAACAAGCACTGCAACAATACAAAGTGTAGCAAGAAGCAACATTACTAGCCCAACAACAAGTATTGTTGGCACAACAACAACACAACCAACAACAACAAGACCAACAACAAGCACTGTTGGAGCAACAACAACAAGACCAACAACAAGCGTTGTTGGCACAACAATAAATGTAGGCATATCAACAAGCCTTGATCACTCAATAGAGCTTGGAAAAAACTCCCACCAACACACCCAACACTCCACCCCTCACTCAAACACCTCGACCACTTCAAAACACATTCACTCCATCCCCTGATCCGTAAGTTGACGTGACAGTACAAATCAAATTTCTCTCGCAGCAAGTGCTCGATCTCCAATCAAGGAAAACAACAAAGACACCAAGAAACTTGCATCCCTATCCTTTTGATAGGAGCCTTGCAATGGTATTGTTCCCCAAGGGGGTTGAAATACCTAAATTTGATAAATATCATGAGACGGGAAACCCTGAAGATCACATTAGGGAATTCCAAGTACATTGCATGGAGGTCGCATATGACGATACATATTTGATGTGACTATTTCCTCAAAGTTTGGCTAGTCCAGACATGGAATGGTTCTCTTACCTTCCTCCCGGCATAAAAAATTTCCAAGAGATCATAGATGCATTCATAAAAAACCACGCCTTCAATATCAGTATGGATGTTAGTCTAGAGGAACTATCTACGCTTAAAAAATCTAAGGGGGAATCATTTGCTTACTTCTTGCAAAGATGGAAATCCAAGGCCAATGGGAGAAAATGGGCCATGCTAGAAGAACAAGTTTGTACCATCATTACCAACCTTGAGAAAACCTTGGCATTTCATCTTAAGGTATAACGTATCACCACTTATGAACAATTGATCCCCAAGGTGCTCAGCATCGAATGAGCCCTTATTGCACAAGGGGGAACACCTACATATCAAGAAAATCAAGACAATTTCCCATCCACCAGCTATAATGAGAAACCTCGCACATGGGAGAGGAAGAAAAATGTCACGAATGATGGTGTGCTGGATGCCAAGGTCATAATCAGTGCTCCGAAACAAAACACCCAAACCTACCAACAATTGCAAAACAACAATTGAAACAACACACAAGCTAACATGGTATTACAACAACCACCCAACAATCAAGTCAACAACCTAAATAATCAAGGGGGACCACCTCTATGAAATAGAAATCCCCCCCAAACAAAAGTACATTAACCTTGGGGAACCGATTGAAGCAGTCATGAAAAAACTAATAAATGAAAATCTCATAAAGATTCCCACTTATGAGAACTATCAGGAACCCCAAGTGAAGCCACCATGGTACAATGAGATTCACCTTTGTGATTTCCACAAAATCAAGGGGCACACCACTACCAACTGCATGAGGTTGAAAAATTTGATCCAAGACCTCATTGACGACAAGATCATAAATGTTTAGCAACCAGCTAGGAATCAGGACTTAAAAATATACACAAATCTGATTCCAAATCATAACCAAGGAAATAATTGTGAAAAATAAAATTATGCCAATGTGAACCATGTGTATGATCATGTTGTTGCATTCATTGATGAAATGGTCATGATTGTTAGCATCAAAGGAGCCAAAGCTGATTGTGGAGTCACCACACACGGCGACAAAGTCACCATTGCTGAGTCATCATAGCCACCTAGAGCATCCACTTAAAATATGAGAACCTTCCTAATGGGTATAATGTCCTAGACCAACTGAAAAAAACCCCAGCTCAGATCTCCATCATGAGGTTGCTGAAGATATCACCAGCACATAGGAAAACCCTAGAGGAAGCATTGGCTTGATCCACTATCTCTGTAGATCTTAATGTTGACCCGTTCCAAGCTATGGTCAAAAATATCACCACCTCGAGCCTCTTAACATTCTCTGATTATGAATTTCCCACCCAACCATCTCACAATCGTGCACTCCACCTCGAAGTCCTGGTTCATAAAAAACAAAGTCAAAAGGGTCTTGGTGGATGGGGGTGCGGGTATAAACATCTGTTCCCTCAAATTAATAAAGAATATGAGATTCTTAGAGGATGCCATTGAAAAGGGTAAGGGAATCACTATAAGAGCATATTATGCTCAGGGAACTATTCAACTCCCTATTCAAGTAGGGCCCGCCATTATGGAAACCACATGCCAGGTCCTTGACCTTGATTTACCTGATAACATTCTCCTAGGGTGTCCATGGATCCATGGGATGCAAGCAGTCACTTCCACCTTCCATCAGTGCATCAAGTTCCCATATCAAAATCAAGAGGTCATGGTCCATGGTGATCCCGAGCCCTTTGCCTATTGCAAAAATTTGGAAGCAAAATACTATAAAATCCCCCAAGTCCCAAAGAACGATGAAGGCCCTACCACTCCATATGTAGACCCAACTACATTAGCCTCCACTTCTGAGAAAAAAAACACCCACCATCCCTGATATATCTGAAATCAAGGTCATTATCCAAGACAATAGGTGTGGAGATTATAGAATGAAGAAAATTGCTTTCGTCATAAGAGAATTACCTTAATCTCCTTGGACTCACAGACAACCCCAACCAACTAAAACACCATCCCATACCTTCAAAGCACACCCTTCTAGATTTAGAAGCTGGGGGGATCTAAGTCATGAAATAGTAGATGAAAGAGACATATCTAGTTTCCTATATCAAGATGAAAGGCCTGTGCCTGATCTTCTAATGGATGAAAGTAACAAAGGTCTACAGATGATGCTTGGTATGGGTTATGACATAGGAAATAAACTCAGGTAGAATGAAAATGACCTATTTGAACCCCTCATTCTAGAGAAGCAACTAAGAAATATTGGTCTGAAATGTACCCCTCCAAGGGTGACCATACTTGGAAAAGCAACCTTAGTTAAGAAGGTCAAAACTCCCCCTCAGCTATCAGCAGCCACCCTTCAATTACCAGTATCCATAGGTCTACCCTAAGAGAACTTTACGTTTGACATAACTGATGTGTGTAGTAGTGATGGATCCCATAACTGACTTACCTATGATTTTTGAAGATTCCTCCCTGTTCATGATTAGTACCTTGTCTTTTGAGTCAGACCATCAAACCCATGAAATAAACCTAGTCTATCCTCAGCTCATCAATTACGACCAACGAGGACCACAAATTCTAGACACTTTTGAAAATGACGAAGCGCTCTTAGAATTCATGGGATTATGAGATATGATACCATATGGAGATCACAAGGCTAGGTTCAACATCATACTGGACACACAAGCCTATTACAGGGAAACAATTGAATTCTTCAGTCACAAAAGTGAAAATATAAGAGTAATCTCTAGGTATTTGAGTGAAAACCACACTGTGGCAATCTCTAGCCCAAAAATAGTAAAAATAAAGGACATATCCAACAGTGAAAACCTCTCTAAGGTGTCAGAGGATGAAGGATTCAATCTTCCTCTCAGTGTAGTTCATTAAGAGAAGTCAATAGTATTAGCCAAGAAGTGCAATCCAGTCAACTTGGGAACAAAGGAACCACCACACATAACATTCTATGCAAAGTCACTTCTCACAAAAGAACATAAAATTTTAGTTGCGTTCCTAGAAGAAAGAAAGAAAAACTTTGCATGGACCTATGCCGACATGCCTGGGCTTGATCCAAAGGTTCTAGTTCATCACCTAGTTGTATACCCTGAAGCAAATCTAGTGAGACAAAAGATTAGAAAGATGCATCCTCAGATATCATTATTAGTCAAAATGGAATTGTAGAAGCTCCTGGATGCAGGATTCATACGACCGATTGATTGTCCAAAGTGGGTCTCAAAACTTGTACTTATTTCAAAGCCCACTAGAGGCATTCACATCTGCATAGATTTTAAAGACCTCAACAAGGCATGTCCTAAGGATGAATTTCCACTTCTGAATATTGACATGATCGTGGATGTGATTGTAGGACATGAGATTCTATCATTGATGGATGGGTTCTCAGGCTACAACCAAATCATGATAGCTAAAGAAGACCAACATAAAACAACTTTCACTTGCCTATGGGGGACATATTGCTGGAATATGATGTCATTCGACTTGAAGAATGTAGAAGCTACCTATTAGAGGGCCATGACACTAATATTTCATGACATGATCCATAAAACTATGGAAGATTATGTGGATGATATATTGGATAAATCTAAGAAAAGATGAGATCACATAGTTGCATTGGGCTCCATCTTTGATAGGTTAGAGGAATACAAAGTCAGACTCAACCAAAAGAAGTGTGTCTTTGGAGTACAGTCAAGGAAACTCCTCGGGTACATCATGTCCATGAGAGGAATTGAGAAGATCCTGCTAAGGTCAAAGCCATTCTTGAAATGGAGGCACCTAAAACATTGAAACAACTCAGAGGCCTACAAGGAAGACTCCAATCCATCCGCCGATTCATAGCACAACTAGTAGACAAGGCTGTCTCCTAATCTCATCTACTCCACAAGGGGGTAGCATACACGTGGTATGAAAAGTGTGATGATGCCTTCAACAAGATGAAGGAATACTTACTCATGCCGCCAGTCCTATGCTACCAATTCTAGGCAAACCTTTTATCTTATACATTTCAGCAACAACGACAACTCTCGACACTCTCCTAGCACAACATGATGAAAATGGAAAAGATAGAGCTATCTATTATATCAATAGAACTATGGTGGGCCATGAAATAAACTATACATCCATTGAGAAAGCATGTCTAGCTCTTGTATTTATAGCACAAAAGTTCAGACATTACATGCTAGCCCATTAGATAAAGCTTATCGCAAAGATATACCCCCTTAATTACTTGCTTTCCAAAGCAATGCTTACAGGGTGGAAAACCAAGTGGGTTATGATCCTCACAGAGAATGACATTGAGTATGTGGAGCACAAGGCCATCAAAGGACAATCAGTTGTAGATTAGTTGGCAGAGGCACTGATATACTCAGAGAATCTACTTGTCTCATAATTCTCTGATGAATCAATCTTCAACCTAAGTGTAGCAGATCACTAGAAAATGTACTTTGATGGATCCTACATGCAACATGGATTAGGAGCAGAGATCTTCTTCATCACCCCACAAGGGGATTTCATTCCAAAATCATACAAGCTATCGTTCCCTTGCACAAATAATATTGCAGACTATGAGGCTCTTGTCATGCGGCTAAGAATTGTGGTGTAATGGTAGATCATGGCACTTAAGGTATATGGAGATTCATAAATCATAATCAATTAGGTCAACAATGAGTATCAAACGAAGGATGACAAGTTGAATCCATACAAGAAATAGGTGGAAAGTCTTAAGGAGTTCTTCATTAATATCACATTTGAGCAGCTACCAAGAGAAAACAACAAAGCAACAGATGCAATGACTACAATTGGATCACTCCTAGAAATCCCACGCAACATCCCAAAGCAAGAATTCCTTGTAGAGCAGCTTGTCGTTCCTGCATTTGAGGTATCGAAGTCCGAATTTGTGTGCAATATCGTTGGTCCCAGTGATCCCTGGTACCATGATATATACACTTATCTAAGAATAGGAGTCCTCCCAGCTAACATAACCCTAAATTTCAAGAGAGACTTTATCAAAAAATCATCCCGTTTTGTCATCCTAGGAGATACCCTTTACCGTAGAAGCATTGAAGGGACCTTGTTATGTTGCTTAAATGCTGAGGAGTCATTAACTTCCTTAATAGAGGTACATAACAACATTTATGGTTCACACTCGAGTGGTATGACCTTTGCCAAGAAACTACTGAGGACAGGGTACTATTGGCCTACAATGGAAAGAGAAGCACATGCTTATGTCAAAAGGTGTCTACAATGTCAGCAGCATGGGGACCTCATCCATGCACCAGCTCAAGAGCTCCACTCGATTGTCACACCATGGCCCTTTTCACAGTGGGGGATTGATCTCATTGGAAAAATCACCCCCACCTCATCCAATGGACACAAGTTTATCATCACTACCACTGAGTACTTCACCAAGTGGGTAGAAGCTATCCCCATGACATATATTACTGGAAAGCAGATATCAAAGTTCATCTTGAACTACTTAATTTTTCGTTATGGTGTCCCTCAAGCCATTATCTCAGATAATGGGACACATTTCAAAAATTAGGATGTTCGCGACCTATGCTAGAAGTTCAAAATCCAAAATCACTTTTCCACTCCGTATTATCCCCAAGGAAATGACCAAGCTGAGGCTACAAATAAGACCATCCTAAAAATCCTCAAGAAAATGGTCAATGAAGCTGGTCGTGATTGGCATCTCCAATTGAATCCTGCCTTATGGGCCTATCGAACAAGTATCTGCACACCAACATGTGCTACCCCATTTTCCCTAGTCTATAGATCAAAAGCCATATTACCCATCAAGATCGAGCTCCTGTCACTAAGAATATCATTGCAAAATCTCATCACAGATGAAGAATATCGGGTATCATGACTGAATGAGTTGGAGTTACTAGATGAGCAGTGCATGGATGCCTTAAACCATTTGCAAGTGTATCAAAACTATCTCAAGTAGAGTTATAATAAGAAGATCAGGAGACAAACATTCCAAGTTGGGGAGCTTGTGTTGAAGGAGAACTAGAAGAACATTCCAAATCTAGATGGCAAGGGAAAATTTGAACCCAATTGGTTGGGACCATTTGTCATCATAGCGAGCTACAAGTCAAGGGAATATCAGTTATCAACACTCAAAGGGGAACCTCTACAGGAGCCCATGAAAAACTCTCATCTCAAAAAGTTTTATGCCTAATATTGTAGGGTGTAAAACCAAAAAATACAAAAAATGAGAAAATGTCCTGAAAAAATGGTCACCCTAATGAAAACTTGGAAAACAAGCATCTTGGTGACAACAAAAAAAAAAAAAAAATCAGAAAAAGGATTAAAAACAATAAAGAGAAAAACTGTCTTATAGTGAAAACCACTTTGGTGGCACTTTGGGCAAGTACCTTGGTGAAAACTTGGTGAACATTTGTGTAAATAAGCACTTTCCATCTGTCAGGATCTGCACAGCTCATTTTACATCATCCCTCCATCACATTCCATCTATCGCCTTTCATCACCCATCTGCGTCTATATCATAGCTTGATCCTTTGTCTGAGTCATGATCCCTCCTAGTACTACTCGACCCATTCTTAAGGTTAGTTTCTCTTGTCTATATTGGAGTAGTCTATTGCATAAACGTTGGGGGCATATTCTCATTGGATTGGATTCATGTATATTCTTGAAGTCTTCCCTAAATTAGAAAATCCAAAAACATCATAAAAGTGGAAAATCCAAAAACATTCATGAAACCAAGAAAATCCAAAAACATTCAAAACATTCAAAATCCAAAAATGGGCCAGTTGAAAAAGTCAAAAACAGGGTCATCTTGTCAAACTATGTCATCTCTGAGCTTTGAACGTAGGAAAGGTTGATCTTTGATCATCCCCCAAGACACGTAGGTCAGTCCTTTAGGAGTCTGTCATAATAAACTGGCAATCCATTTGTTCATTTCTCATCAATAATTGAGTCCATGTTAGTCAAACTACGTGGTCTTTGCATGTATAACGTAGGAAAGTCTAATCTGTTGATTAGTGCCCGAGTCCCTTAGGATAGGTCCTTAGGTTAGTCTCTTCATCAAAATATTTGAAAACCACAAAACATTTGAAAACTCAAAAAATCAAAACATATGCAAAACATCTTGAAAATACAAAAAATAGCCTCAAAACATTTCAAGAAACTCCAAAAACATCCAAATATTTGAAAAAATCCATCCTTCTCATCTCACTTTCACCTGCGATAAACATCACTCATAATAAATTATTGTCATCCTCAACCTTTGGTGAAATAGTTAGAAACAAGTATAGCAGGTTAAAAGTGAAAACTCAAATGTGAAAGTCTCAAGTCTAGGTTAATAGGTAAACAAGTTGGTCAACTCTTGGTACTAATAGCTCATCATCCAGTTTGTCCCAAATCAATAATTTGATAACATCATGTCCTAAGATGCATCCTTCCTAGAATGAACATCAACATTAAGCATCATCGTAGTTTAGTCTTGGCTAGTGGTATTGAAGAACATTAACTTGTTTTGTTTACTTTATCTTTGTCTTTTGGCTTATCTTATTGCGCTCATTTCAATGACCTCTTGATGATTTCCCAAATGAAGGGATTTAGAAAGAAAGGAATGGGGCAATGATCAATATCTTTTATCTACTATGCTTGTTGGACATTCTTGTAATATAACACAGTGGTCATGCATGCTTTGTTTGGATGTAGGGAGGGTGTTTTAGGTGTCTTGTTGACTACATATGAAGGATTTCCTTTCTATGTTTTGGACCAAGATATTTAAAATATCTAAACTTCATTTTAAATGAGGTTTTGTATGTCAGGTGTGATTAGGAATACTCCTATCTAATTGTTGAGTCAAAGTCCATCACACTAGGTGCAACACCATCTTAGTTCTTTATACCTTGATGCATCGTGCCTATGTGTGTTATCAAACATAAGGTAAGTAGTCTTTTTAAAGTCCCAATTCTTGATAAGAAAATCATCCATCTCTCATCATCATCTCTAATAAAGTCTTTTAGATCATGGACTTGTTGGATCCTCTTATCTTCATCTCATTTCTTCTTTCTTCTCTCTGCGCTAACATGGTACCATGACAATTAATCATTATCACCAATGTATCCATCCTGCATCCACAAACCATCAGTATACTACATACCATATCATATCATATAAGAAATACTGATCATCTCACATACATTTTCATCATTGCATAATATAGATCTGTTAGTCTAAGCATCTCATAAACCATACATTTGCATAAAACATTCATTGCATAATCATATAGGCATCATCACATCATCCATCTCAAATACAATACATCATCATTTTAAGTTGTTTAGGATAATATAGATTGGTTATTCTAAGCATCTTAAAACCATCTCATTTTCAACATCATCATAACCATCCATACGTCCATCTTGAACCTCTTTGTTGCAAGATCAACCTTCAAATTAAACTTTTCACTCAATCTTTTGAGGGGCAATGTAACAGTATACTTATTTCTGTTGGGGCATCCAAAAAAATAAGAAATTTTTTAATTTTTGATCATGGCAAGTTTATTCTTTGAACCAATGCAGTAGGTACATTGCTTCAAAGAGGGGAAAATTGTAGACATGTAAATTATCCTGATTAATAATGCATACTCGATTCCAACTTACTAACACCAATTCTTCTTTAATCATCCTCATTGCTAAGTACTTAATTAAATAATCCTTATTTGATTAAATTCACTGAATTCCTCTTTTAATTGAATAAACTAATCTTTATTTAATTAAAGTATCATATTCTCTCTTTAATTAAATAAATCAATTTTATTTAATTAATCTCCTAAAGTTCTCTCTTTAATTAAATCAATTTTATTTAATCTCCTAAAGTCATCTCTTTAAATAAATCAATTAAGCTTCTACATTTCTCCATTTAATTTAATAGATCAGGTTTATTTAATTAAATCATTATTTCCTCTCATTTTGATTTATTTAAATCCTAAAATCTAAGTCAAAAGTCAAAATCAACTAACCTCTATTAAAATTAATCAAATCATGATTAATGCTAATCCTAATCACTCCAATCCTCTAGATTATGCAACTTGTGCAAATAAATCAATTTAATTGATTTATTAAATCTTCCTTTTTCATTCAAAATGACATATTTATGGAATATGCTTCAAATTTGAAATCTCCCTCCAAAAGGGACTTGACCTCCAACATGGCATTAAATCCTCTTACATTGTCTCTTACATGTCTCCAACTTGGCATTTAAGACACTTTCTTCTTCCTCAACAAGTCAACTTTCAAATTTCAAATTTGAACCTAATAGCATTTATCATGCACATTAACCAAAATGTGCTCCATCATCCTTCCATTAGCATCTTGACAAGTGGCACAATGCCATTGGTCCATCTTTAATCCCACATTCATCCTATTCTTCAATCCTCCATCCTTCTTTGTTATAAATAGAGGCCTCCTCTATTGCATTTGATCATCCACAATCCATGTAAGATCACCATGCTCATTTGGATCCACAACTTCATGCAAAGACATTATCTTGAGATTTTGAATTTGCTTCATCCATTGTTCATCCATTTTCATAGTTTTTATCAAGTTTCATAGCTAGGTTATGTCAAAATTGCACGAAGGAGCTTCAATCTTCATCAATTATCACCAATCTTGCAAAGAATTGGGAAAGGGCCATTTTCCACATCAAAATGACACCAATTCCCCCATGGGATTGAGAGTTTGCTTGAATTAGATAGTATTTGATTTTTTTTTTTGTGTTCTTCATTTCCATTTCTTATTTTATGCATTTCAAATGAATTCTATGGGGAATGTTGAGTTAACTTGCATAACAATCTAATTATATGATTGCTTGTTGTGTTTGTGCAAGTCCACAATCAACATTCACAATGGTTAATTGTTTTTTCATTCAATTAACATGCCTTAGACATAAATGAGGCTTACACAATTTATCATTTGTATTCAATTAGTCCATATATATTGAATGGTTTAAGGGGATTTTTAAACATGTATCTTACATTTTGAAATTACAAATAAATGCAAGTTCAGTTATATCTTAGAGATCATGGATCAATTGAATAATGATGATATCTGTAATCCACCTCCATGCCCTCCATGTCCAACCCCTTCACCTCCACCTCCATCCACTCCACCTCATAACCCCCCACCTCCACCATTTGAATCTGATGGTGCTTGCTTGCAAGCATAGATTGATGCAAATGCTAGATCCATTCAGGATCAAATCAACACAAAAAAATATTCAGAATGAAGGATGTATTGCACCACCTTTGAGACATTTTGCAACTACGATGCAAAATGTTGTTGATGCTATTAGGCCCATGGATGTGGTCTTATATGAGCATCAACACTTTATTAAGACAATGATATTATATTTATGAACTTATGAATTTATGAATTTGGTTGGATGGATATTTTTAGTGATGAATTTATGAATTTGGTTGGATGGATATTTTTACTAATGAATTTATGAATCTGGTTGGATGGATATTTTTTAGTGTTGAATTTATGAATATAATAGTACAATGATGAATTTATAATAGTATAATTTAAGAATTTAATTTCATAATTTCTCCTTCGACATAAATGAGCTTTTTGTGAATTTTTTAAGTTTATTTTTTAGTATGTACATGTATTAAATTTTGAAATCTGTCTGTACACATGGTAAAGTTGAATGATGTATGCATGCATTATACATCCTATTTTTTTATTTTAAATGTATGTATCTTAAATTTTGAAATTTGTATGTACATGCACAAGTTGAATCAATGTATGGATGTGTATGCATGTGTATGTACATCCTATTTAAAAAAAATTGCATGCACATTTAAAATTTAACAATTTCTTATAATTTTGTAAGCTTGTTTTTTAATTTTGTATAATTTAATGCAGGTTCACTTATATATATATCATGAATTAATTTGATATTGATGATATCATTAATCCACCTCCTCAGAAACCTCCACCTCATAACATCCCACCTCCACCACCTACAAGATCGAATGAGGCTCGCTTGCGAGCATGGATAAATGAAAATGTTGCATCCATTTAGAATCAAATCAATTCTATGCAAAATGAAGCATTGATTCCACCACATGTGAGGCATTTTGTATTTGTAATGCAAAACATTGTTAATGCCATCAAGTCTATTGATTCTGACTTAGATAGGAATTAACAAGATAGGGAGAATATGAGATGATTTTATTCAAATGGTCTCTCCTATAAACAAATTTTGGACTTAAAAATAACAAAGTACCATCTAGCACCTTTTTTTATCAACCCTAACACTCAACAACCCATTCCTGCAACTAAATCTAGAATATCCATGAGGTAGTGCATTCATCCATAAATGACTACAAATTTTTGGGAGTGATGGTGGATGGTATTTGACCATCCTCCACATGCTAATCTAGAGGTCCCTTTATAATTTTTGAGGAAACTATATGTAGAGTTTTTTTTGGGGAAAATCCCAATTATTTTGTTTTTAAATCATTTCAGGGTGTTGGTAGCAGCATGCCACAATAGAGGTTAGGGGTACAGGTTGATCCCCAATTCCCCATGCATGAACAACCTCTTGTTTCTCCTCTTTCTCTTACAACTCCTACACCTATGCATTAATTTGTAGTGATATCCACATTAGGATCTTTGAGTATGCTCGTAGGAAACCTTGATGAGCATACTTATGCATTAGCCGTTGGGGATCCTAGAGACCGTGAAGATGGATGAGAGTTATATGGAGTTGGTCCTAGTACCACTCCATGAGTGTCGACACCCCATGTATGTACTAGTTGTCATCAACTATGTTATGGACCTGATCAGGCTACAACCATTTTTGGGTGGACTTGGAGATTCTGGTGGATCATCTGGTCACATTAGTTCATTGATAGAATTTCTTATTGTAGAGCATCACCCTACATATAGTGTGACACATGTATAAATATGCATCTACATGTTAAATTTATAAGAATTTTAATGAACATATATATAAAAAATTGCAATATTTTAACAATCAAACTAGTTGGTGTAGATGACACTAACCATAGGGGAATCATCAGCTCCTCGAGTACATATTTTGACACTGGTGCTAGTCGACAACCCTCATGGGGTATTTTGATTTCAAATTTTTAAATTATATATGAAATAATTTTTTAACTTGACTTTTTAATTTACAATTCAATCACAAACATATGTTTTAAATATTTGAGTTGGTTTAAGGGACTCAATTGACTTCCACATCAATTCCACCTGAGGGGTTTTCGAGTGCTTATCCATTACTGAGTGTCTCACATTAGGTGTAGGTACATTCATATTGTAAATTATTTAACTTTTTTTTATTATATGGGAAAAATAGGTTTTGAAGGGACCTGAAACCCTTTACAACAAAAGATACTAAGTGCTACTAAAAAGGATTTTCAGAAAGTCACCAGCAGCAACCCATCGACCAAAAAACATAACAAAATGGGTGCTAGTATAAAGATAAGACAATAAACTACCAACAACACCTAGCATCATCAAAACAACAAAGCAACATGAAAAAAAACCTACACCCAACACGAAATCCAAGAAATCCTCTTAAGCATAGAAATAAACTTCTATGCCTCTTGATCATATCCAAGAAATCCTTCTAAGCATAGAAGGATCTCTTCCAATCAGTCGACCCTTTAACTTCAGGTCATTTGTCATCATTTTTAGTAGTTTGTTACCTTTTCCTTTAACCAAGTGCTCCTTCTCCATAAGCTCAGAGAAATAAACTTGATCTTCCTTGAGCTCACTTATCTTTATGAAAAGGACTTCCAAGGAGTCTATGTTTTTCCTCATTGAGATATGACACATCTACAAAATATTTTTAATATCTGCATTCGTTCCCAGAATCTTGGCTTCCAAAGTAGCCAACCTATCTTCACATAGAGATTTGAAATCATGGTAGGAACCTTCAAGGTCCACAATTTTGTCAATAAGAATGTCTGGTACTGAGCCCTTTGGAACATTCTTTAGATTCTCCATCAAACCTCTAATTTTGATATTAATCTTATTGAACTCTTGAAGATTACACTTAGCTAACTTAAAAGTTCTAGTAGCCCTAGCCCTAGCCATTTCTAGCAATTCAAACATGGAGGTAGAATCTTTATTGAGGTAAGAAAAGTCCTCGGAGAGAGGATTTACCTTTAAAGGCTCCTATTTAGCTTTTTTCTTCTCTACATCCTCCTCATCAAGAACCCTTATTTACTTGTCTTGCTCCACATTAGGCAGATCCTGTATCAAGGAGTCCTCAATGGCCATTGTCTTATCACTAGAATCCTTGCCAACACCAGACACATTGGGGTCCTTTGCCAACCCATCTGAGGCTTTGTTCTTTAGGTTGGAAATACACTTCAATGACCTTCGTGACTTATCATCCAAACCCAAAAAATTATCCTATGATACCACCTCAAGGCCACCACCAACAACCATCTCCGTGGTCTTGGGAGGGGAATCGTCTGAGCCCACTTCCATATCCTTGCTTTCAGAAAGGGCAAGCCACTTAGGTGCCTTGTTACTCTTAGAACTACCTAGCTTCCTCTTCTTCGAAGACGTAGTTGCAATGGCTAGAGACACATCCTCCTCCTCTTCATTCCATTCCTCGTCATTCGAAGAGGAATCCAAGCTCAACAACCCAAATATATCACTCAAATTCTTCTCCTTACCCTTAATGGACGGAGCAGGGAGAAGAGACTTAACATGCTCCATAATTAGTAATATAAGACCTTCATGGAGGACGAGAGCCCTCCTATTCTTCAAATGAGCATACACTGAGACCTCCAAAGATGATAAAAGGAAATAAGGAAAAAAAAATGAACAAACCATGTCTAAAATGGTTGAGGAGAGTGAAGTGGTGACCAAGAATCGTAGTAAACCTCCCCTCTAGAGTCACATAGCACATAACAACCTCAACAACACTAGCCCAAATTTTAGTGAGGGATTTTCTCTCATAAGCCCAACTTTCCAATTTAACTAATTTCTTCCACTCATCATCTTTAAAGAATTGGTCCATCGCTTCCTCGTTACTCTTTTTTCCTTGAAGAACTTACAACCAATCATCAACATTCCAATAATAGAAGCAACCAATTCCTCATTCACCCCCACTTCCAGGCCATTAATCTTAATCCTTCGGTTATGTTAGGAAGACATAAACTACGTCGAGGAATTAGGGTCATGCCCATGAAACCTCTCTAAGAATGGAGTGAAATTACCATGATGCAGTATATTCCAAAGCTTCTTCTTTTTCCTAATGCCCCCACAGGAATGCGGTTTGATTCTACTTCTATCACCGTCCATGTTGAACAATAGTAGAACAAGCAAACCCTTGTGAAAAATAGTCAACTAGAAGCCAGAGAGCAAGAAGACACCCACAAAGCTTGTGAAACAGAAGAAGGTACTAAAACATAAATGCCACAATGTCTCAACCCACACCATCATTCATCAATAAACTCCTAGCTTTCTCAGGAAGGACGGATCCCTCCTCCCACACATGAAAATCATTTAAACTGACAACGTCATTGGAAAAAAAATTGCCAACGAGTTTCCTTCTCGGTAAACATGAGAGACGTGGGTCTCTTCACAAGTTCGCAACATGATTATATTATCTTTAATGAGCTGATCCACATTCCAACTTGGAGGATGAGTGCCATGCAGATAGTTAATTATGTTTAAAGAAACACCTTCAACCCATAATTTGGAGTAACCTTTACTGATTTCATATTTGACACTTATGAACGTAGCCTCCACCTATGTGCAGTGATTGGTCTGGATTCCCAAAAGGAGTACCATCACACCTAGGAGTCTGCCAACATCATTTCTAAACACCCCTCACATCCTGCAGGCCTAGGATTTCCCTTCACTACCACATCAAAGTTAACTTTAACCCATCCAAATGGAGGTGGCTGCCACTTAGTGCTCATTCTAGAAATTGAACTAGATTTAGGATTCAAAATGGAAATTGAAGTAATATTCCAGTTAGAAGTCACCAAGAGATCATAACTAGAAAGGCAAGTAGAAGGGACACACTAAGTAGAATCAGAGTTTATTAGAGGGAAGTTTTTCAAAATCACCTGCCAGATCTTGACGAAAAGACTATCAAAATTCAACTTAGAATAAAAAAAATCCTATTATTTCATTCTTTCCATAATCCACAAGTAATATGTGTGGCCATAAGGTCCCACATCCAATGGAAAGTAGGTGAGGAGGAAGGGCACATCCACTGATAAAAGAACTTGTCAAGAGAGTTCGAAAAGACCCAACCAATATTCCAAAGACTAAGAAATTTACTCCAAAGAGAAAAAAATACTTACACCCAAGAAGAATATGGAAAGCACTCTCACCATCAAATTCACAAAGAAAACATCTATTAGGAATCATGAACCCTCTCTTGCAAAGGTTATCCTGCGTTAAAAATTTACCTTGCATAAGCAACCAGAAGAAGACATTCACTTTAGGAATCAATTTCTTATTCCATAACCTCCTCTAGAAAGGAAGAGAATCTTGCACCTCCATTGAGCTCTTGAGAGTAGAGGCCATTGAAAAAAAATTCACTAGCACAGGGGGCCCAAATGGCTCTATCCGGTCTAGGAAAAGAGGGAATCTGAATTTTGCACAAGAAGTCCTTCAGTACCTTCAAAGACAAATCCAAATCCTGGAAAATTTCCCACTCCCCATCTTCAAAGTAATCTGATACCTTAGTCCCAAAAAGGTGTTTGCACAAGGGGACAATAGGGGGGCCCAAGGAAGACTACTTAAAGGAATAACATCACATCAAACATCTTCCCAGAAAAGAATATTTGTACCATTTCCAAACAACTATTTAACACCCTTAGCAATCACATCCTTGCAAAGAATTATATTCCTCAAAAAAATGAACTAGAAGGGATTTCATCCAAAGTCAACAGGTTCCAAGATCTCTCCAAGCCATACATATACTTATTATTAGCCAAAGAGGCCCACCCAACCTCCCCATTCAAGAGCCTTCACACATTTTTTGACAGAATATCCTTATTGAAAGCTCTTAGATTTATGATACCAAGACCCCCTCTCTTCTTTAGTCTACACACCAAATCCCAAGCCACTAGAGGGATTTTGGCTTTGGTCTCAACACCCAACCAAAGGAACCTTCTCATTATTTACTCCATTTTTTCTTCAAGCTTGATAGGAATTCTGAAAAGACTCATAGCATACAAAGGAAAATTTTGGAGAGTGGAAGAAATAAGTTGAATCTTTCCCACTTGGCTAAGGAGTTCACCTTTTGAACCCACCAACTTCCTACTAAATTTATCCAATAGACCCAACCAGAAGGAATCCAGGATCTTAGAAATACACAAGGGGAGCCCGAGATAAGAAGACGGGAGCTCACCCTATTGCAAGATAGGATTCTAGCAAGATTTAGCTACAAATATTTTTGGTATATGACTTCTAGTGTTGCCATTGATGGAAAACTAAGTCATTATTCTAGTCTGCAAATTAGGATTTGTTCATACCAACATGCAGAGTAAAGAACAAAGTATTACTGGAAGAGAGAATGAAGAACATGGTATCTATTTAGTATGTCAATCTGTATGCTTCATTGAATTATCATTTTGAGCTGTGGATCTTGGGGAAAGTTGTTAAGTATCTATGTTCTCTTATTGCTAATTTTTGTGATGTCACATTAATTGGTGTATAAGTTAGGAGATCCAACAGGATAATTTTTCTGCTTATTTGTTCATGAAGGCCAACTTGATATATGTAGGGTGTAGAGGATGTATAAGGAGCAATTGTTTAAATGTTTCTATGTTTGAGCATTTTGATTTGGGGCCACAACATAGAATTAGTCGAGTTTGATGGGTTTGCATCGAATATTACATGTGAATTGAGCTGACTATTGGAAAATATTTCTATTTTATTAAATTTGACATGGAGCAATTGAAATCTTGGTAGTAGATATATATATATGAGATCGGTTAATTCATTTTAAGAGAGTGAATGTGTGTATGTTCGAAGTGTGCGAATAGCAGAAGGGTTGTTGAGTGATTATGCACAATTTCACTGGTGCAAAAGAGGATTTTTGTGAAGCAAATTAAGGCAGAGTAGAGCAAAGTGCAAAATCAGACAGAAGGTCCAGAATTTGATCTATGAGCTTAATCGAAATTGTAACTAGGCATTTGTAGATGCTATCTTCTCAATTCAATATTTTGATTGTGATCTAAATCTTTTGTAAGGCAGTGAGCCTTCCTATTTTGAGTAGTGAGCTCTAGGCAGTGTTCCTGAATGCAAGTACATAACCATTTTGTTAAACACTATATTTTGAGTACTCAAATTGTGGATTGACCTCCATCGTGGTTTTTCCCCTAATAGGGTTTCCATGTAAAAATATTGGTGTTATGGAGTTTGGATTGTTTCCTTAATGTGCTTGCATCTTTACTTTTGTTTAAATGCTGTAAATGGTTTAAGATCTGGATTGTAATTTAAATATTGTTGAACACTAATTCAACCCCCCTCTTAGTGTTCCTTGAGTCCAACAATTGGTACTAGAGCTAAGTTCCTTGAATAATTTTAATAGCTTGAGGTATATCTTGGAATGTAACGGACTCTGGTAGTCTTCAACAACAACTTGTGGTGGCTCTTGATGATCTTGATCAATCTAAGGCAAAAGTTGGGAATTGAAAGGAAATCTCAAGGATGCTGATAAATTCATTCAAAAGTTGAAGGATTAGGTTATTAAGTCTAGGGAAAGGAGAAAGGATCTCTGTGATTAGATAAAGAAAAAAAAGGAAAAATTATTAAAGAGAGCAAAAGGATGGATGACGATGATTTGAATTAGACCTTGAAGGAAATAAATGAAGAATGTGAAAAGCTTGCTAGATACAATGCTACCCTGAAGCATGAGATGAAATCTATGGCAATGAAGATGACTAAGGAGATTGAAGAAATAAATTAAAATGAAGAAAAAATTGGCCAAACCCTAAAAGAGAGAACTGATGAGTGCAGTAGAGTTAATAGAGAATTCATTTAGTTAGAGATGGAACTGCAACAATCCAAAGACAATGAAGAAGAGCTTGAAAAATAGATTTTTATTCTTAAATATGAACTAAATACTGCAAATGAATACAAGGAGAAGTTCAAGATTAGCTCAGTTAAGCTTGACGAGCTTACTCAAGGACAAAATAATGCAAATGACAAGTGAGGCCTTGGATATGAGAAAGGAGAAAGTTACAAATCTAGACAAAGGAATCTCAGGCAAAGAAATTAGATGGACAAAGAAAAAAGGCATTTGGTAAGACAACCTAATGGAAAATTTTTAATGGATATTGTTTTGCATGCAATAAATTTGGTCATATGGTTGCTTAGTGTAGAAGTAAAATGAAATCAAGAGATTCATCATTTTTCGGTCAGTGTTTCAATTGCAACAAGTTTGGTCATAAGTCAATTGAGTGTAGCAATTTGTCAAGAATCTCTATCAACAAAAGGAATGCAGAATGCTATACCTGTGGAAGATTTGGGCATATTGCTAATCAATGAAGATCAAGAGGAAATCAATGGAATGATTGGTCTAGACAAAGAAATCTTGTGTGTTACAATTGCAACAGATTTGGTCACATTGCAAGGTTCTGCAAGAACAAAAACATAGATGGAAGAGGTTCAGTATACAAAGGTAGAGTTTCATAGAAAGATGATAAAGGAAAAGGGAAAGTGACAGTGGACGAAATAAGAGATCGATTGAAAAAAACATGGGTAAGGAAGAGTGAGTCTGATGAAGGAAATAAGTCCGCACTAGAATCTGCTTTTGGTAATTCCTTCAGAAATTGATCTTAGGCCATTGGCCTAGGGGAGTTTTTCAAGAAAATCCTTTGTCCCCTTGTCAGTAGTTGGCATAAGAATGCAAGAAATTGTTAGTAGTTGTGCTAATAGTTTACAAATGTATCGATGATCACTTGTGCAAAAATTTGAGAAGTAGGCCTTTAGATGAATTCTTTTTCTGCTGTTTGAGAAAGCAGAGTATCTAGAACACCTAGGGAAAAACATTTATTGCGGTAAAAAGGTTAGGCGTGCGAGTTATAAAAGGGTATTTGGAACCCTCATTTGTCACCTTGCATTGAAGAAGAATAGAAGGAGAGCCTCTGTAACATAATTTTGAAGGAGTAAAAGTCAATTCGGTGGTGAATTCATCAGGTATTTTAGTTGCTTGTAGAATTGTCACTTAATTTGGTGCTTGGTAGAAACTTGTTCGACATGAAAAGGAAAATGAAGCAAATAAAAGGAATGGTGAATTTAGATGAATATAGTAGTGAGAAGATTAGGGATGTGAGAAATATGTTTCTAGCCAATGAATTGAAATGGCTTGAAGGTGTGAAACACAAAAGTTTGGACATTTGGAGTGAATTCCCCTATTTTGACAACATGAAAATTGTTAGGTTTATCCTGAATAGATTGAATGATGACATTCTAACTTTGGATAAAACCTATCTCATTTTGAAGGAGGTGATTAAGAATCTAACTGGATTTTGCAATGCTAGGGATATACCAAAAAATAATTCAATTCAAAACAAAGAAGTCAAAACCCTAATCAGAGGAACTAGAGATCAAAGGGATTTGATAATCTCGATGATCAAAGATCCAATAACAAGGTAAATTGTGCATGGAATTTCATACAAAATATTTTTCAGAAACAAGGAAGGTGCAACTTCGACAGGTGCAGTTTACATCTCTCATAAAATGGTAATGGAGGATCAAGATTTTGACCTGTACGGATTGCTAAAAGATCAATTGATGGAAAATGTGCAACTAACAAAGGAGGAAGATTACCCCTTCAAGTTTGGTACCTTGATCATATGTCTTGTGATGTATTTTTTGAATTGCTTGCCACAGATCAATAATCTTGTATGGAAAGAGAATGAACCGGTTTGTAAACAAATTTCTGAACACTCTAATACTTTGGAAAATTGTAAGCAAGAGTATACAAATTTCTTTAAAGAATTTCTAGGGAACTTTGGAGCAATTAGCATTTCCATTCTAGTAAGAGCACTTGAAGTTGGATCCTCTTCTAGTGAGATGGAGAGGAAGAAGAAAATAGCACAAGAGATTGTTGATTACACTCCTCCAACACTCAAGAATCCAAAAATTGAAGGAAAAGATAAAGAACAAGTGATTGTGGACATACAGAATGAGGAATATGATGAGTACACTCCAAGGGAAGAATAAAAATCAGTTGAATTGGATGTAGTAATGGCAGAAGGAAGCAAAGAAGAAGGTGTTTTATCCAAAGTAAAGCTACTACAACTTTTTCATATGCAGAAAATTACTGACATATAGTTTGATAGACCCTCATATGAGTAGGACCTGATCAAGAACACACTAAGTACTTATTTTGTGCAGAATAACATTAATTTGGAGAGTTTGGAGAATGTGTTTCTTGAAGAAATGATTGAATGCATTAAGAAATCCATGGTCTCTAAGTCCCAAAATAAGGAAGAAGAAGAAGTGATTCTACACCTCAAGAAGTAGTTCAGGCTATCTCTTACCAAACTGAAAAGGAAAATGAATGTGTTGAGGAAATGCATAAATACAACAAACAACATCTACAACTATTGTATTCATTGGCCTCATGTAGTTGGAAGATACAAAGATAAGCTAGAGTAGATTGAAATTGAGCTGAACAAGATTGTTTAGGATTATAAAATGTTTCAGGATCAGGATGGTGGAGTCAAGAAAAGGATTCAAGAGTTGCTGTCTAAGCATACAAAAGTTCAATTCACCAGAAACAACCTTGTGGACACCTTTTGGAAAGTGAAGGATTTAACCAAATGTAGATTGGAGCAGTTAATTGAGGTTATGAGGAAAGGAGAAAAATTAGAAGAGGCAATCACAATTCTGGAATCTCTCATCCAGATTATCAACTAGACATCTAAGAGTACAATTTGATCTTAATCATTGGGATTTTAGTAGAAACTTGAAGGAAATTTCTTCCGAAAATGAAAGATATGTACAAGATAATTTTTTGACTCAAGTAGTAGTTCTATTTCTTCAAATTTTGATCCAATTTTTGAATTAGAAAGGTGGGAGATCCAAAATATGTTTGTCATTGATGTCAAAGGGGGAGAGAGAGTAGTGAAAAATTACTTATCATTCTAAGGGGGAGTTGTGTTTTGAAATTTTGAGCTTTGGTAGCGTAATCATATTGCTTCTAACACTTAGTCACTTTTCACTAAGTGTTTCCATCAATGCCAAAGGGAGAGAGTGTTGGCATATGAATTCTAGTGTTATCATTGATGGCAACCTAAGTCATTATTCTGGTCCATAGATTAGGATTTGTTCATATTGACAGGAAGAGTAAAGAATAGAGTATTACCAGAAGAGAGAATGAAGATTAGGGTATCCGATTAGTATGTCAATTTGTATCCTTAGTCAGATTATCATTTTGAGTTGTGGATCTTAGGGAAAGTTGTTAAATATCTATGTTATCTTATTGCTAAGTTTTGTGATGTCGCATTAATCGGTGTATAAGTTAGGAGATCCGGTAGGGTGACTTTTCTACTTATTTGTTCATGAAGGCCGACTTGATGTATGTAGCGTGTAGCGGATGTATAAGGAGTAATTTTTTAAATGTTTATGTGTTTGAGAATTTTGATTTGGGGCCACAACATAGCATTAGCTGAGTTTGATGGGTTTGCATGGAATATTAAATGTGGATTGAGCCGACTATTGGAAAATATTTATATTTTATTAAAACCAACATGGAGTGATTGAAATCTTGGTAGCAGATATATATGAGATCGATTAATTCATTTTAAGAGAGCGAATGTGTGTATGTTCGAAGTGTACGAATAGCAGAAGGGTTGTTGAGTGATTATGCACAGTTTCACTTGTGCAGAAGAGGATTTTTGTGAAATGAATTAAGGCAAAGAAAAGCGAAGTGAAAAATTAGATAAAAGGTCCAGAATCTGATCTATGAGCTTAACTGGAACTATAACCAGGAACTTGTAGATGATATCTTCTCAGTTCAATCTTTTGTAAAGCAGTGAGCCTTCCTATTTTGAGCAGTGACCTCTAGGCAGTGTGCCTGAATGCAAGTGCATTCCCATTTTGTTAAACACTTTATTTTGAGTACTCAAATTGTGGATTGACCTCCACCATGGTTTTTCCCCTAATAGGGTTTCCACGTAAAAATATTGGTGTTATGGAGTTTTGATTATTTCCTTCATGTGCTTGCATATTTAATTTTTTTTAAATGTTGTAAATGGTTTAAGATCTAGATTGTAATTTAAATATTGTTGAACATTGATTCACCCCCCTCTCCATGTTCCTTGAGTCCAACAAGCTTCAGAAGTGTTAAGGAAGAAAATTTGACTCTTAGGAAGATTGATCTTTTGACCAGAAGCCTTCTCATAGTCAACCAGTAGCCTCTTAACAACTCTAACTTCCCTAAAAAAGGATTCACCCATCATAATAGTGTCATCAACAAATTGTTGATGAGTAATTAGAATACATTTGGAAGAAGGGGAAAGATCCCTCAGAGCACCAACATGAAGCACCTTTTGGATATTTCTTCCAAGAGCCTCTGCCATCAAAATGAAGAGAAGTGGTGAGATAGGATCTCCCTACCTTAGCCCATGCAAAATATTGAAGAAGGGGGAAGGAGAGCCATTCACTAGGACAACAAATGATGAAATAGAGATAAGTTGTTCAACAAGCTGAAGAAGCTTCTTACAAAAACCAAAATGGTCCAAAAAATTAAAAATAAAACTCCAGTTCACCCTATCTTAAGCTTTAAGCAGGTCTAACTTTAGGAAGAAACCCAGTTTCTTAGAAACATTAATGGAGTGGGCCAACTCATGAACAATAATAATAGAATCAAGAATCTGGAAGCCCTTAACAAAACCACTTTGATGCTTAGAGATAAGACTCGACAAGAATTTTTGTAGTCTAGTTGCAAGCACTTTTGAAAAGATTCTATAAATAGAATTACAAAGACTGATCGGGTGATACTCACCAAAGCTCTTGGCTTCAGCAAATTTGGGAATCAAAACAATAAAAGTCACATTCAGCTCTTTGAGAAGACTTCTAGAGCCAAAGAACTCCTTAGTAGCATTGATCACATCCTCTAAGACAATCTCCCAACATGACAAGAAAAAAAAAAAAGGAAAACCATTAGGCCTAGGGGCCTTATTACCTTCAAAAGAGAAGACCGCTTCCTTAACTTCCAGGGCTAAAGGAATAGCTATAAGCTCCTTGTTCAGATTCTTTGAGACAACTTTAGGAGTAACTTACAGAGAGGCGTCCACATAGTTTTGGTCCCAAACCATATCATCCTTTGAAAGCTACTCAAAGAAGCTAGCAACCACTCTTCTAATAGCCTCCTCATCCTCCAACAACAAACCATCAGCTATAATTGAGGAGATTCTATTAGACAATTTATGCCTAAGAACAATGGGATGAAATAACTTACAATTATGGTCACCAAACTTCAACCAAATAGTACAAGACCTCTGCCTCTAGAAATATTCCTCCTTAGCAACAATATCATGCAATTGTGTGAGAAGGCCATCCTCTCATAGCTATAAGCACTCCAATAATCCCTTAGATTGAATGACATCTTGAATATCATCCAATTTCATTAGAAAAAAGCTTTTAGAATAAAAAATATGACTAAACAACTCTTTATTCCATTTCTTGAGATTCCTTTTGACAAAGGTCAACTTCTTGGTAACTCTAAACATCACAAAACCATCTATGTCGACTTGCCACCAACTTCTAATACAGTACATAAACCTTGGATCCCTTAAGCACATGGCTTCAAACCGGAAAGGAAATCGCTTCTTACCACCAAGCCTATCAGAAAAAAAAGGAGATAGGGAAGTGGTTAGACTCACACCTCATAATAAAAGACAAGGAACAAGCGGAGTCCATAAACCATGAAGTAGAGGTTAAAGCTTTGTCCAATCTAACTTGAATATTATCCACACCAACACACCTGTTGGACCAAGTAAACTTAGCTCCTGTCAACTTAACATCGATAAGAGAATTTTCATCAATAAACATTCTTAAATCAAGCTAGCTCTTCAGATTGGCTTGAGACCCCCCCACTTTCTCATTGTCACACAAAGGAGTGTTGAAATCTCCCATTACAAGCTAGGGGTAATCCAAAAAATTCATCCTAATATTTTGAAGATCATCCCATAACTTTTTCTTGGTTCTCTTCAAGTTAGGAGCATACACATTAGAGGTAACCCAATAATAAGAATTCTTGAGCCAAATAAACTTATTTTCCACATGATTGAAAACATCCACAATCGGGATGCCTTTAATCAGCTTAGTATTCCAAAAATGTGGCAACACCACCCAAAGCTCCCTTTGAGCTAACCCCATGGAAACCACAATCCTTAAAGAACAGATTATTCAAATCTTCCAACTTATCAATCTACATTTTAGTCTCTTGGATCAACAAGATATTTGGCTTATGGTCCCAGATTAAGTTCTTCAAGAGGTCCTATTTGTGCATATTATTCAACCCCCTGATGTTCCATGAAATGATTTTCATTTGCAAGAAGAGGGAGTGCTCTTAGAGCATAGATTAAAGAGGGTTTTTTGAACCTCCTACACAATATCCTACTTGCACTCCCTCTCCCTATTTTTCTACAGGGAAGGTCTTCCCTGGCCCCTCTACTTAGACTCACAATCTACTTTTTTCCTTCTCATGGTAACACAATTATTTAACTTGTTACTATACTTAAAATTATGAATTTTGAATTCACTATATATCAGATGTGCATGTAGAAGTAAATATTATAAGAATTGTCAATATGTATTTCTAGGTTGACACAACAATGTGAATGGGGATTAGATAGACATTTGATGTGGCAGTAACTCAAGAAGCATCTGAATTTTAGGTTATTTAAAAAAATTTCTAAACAATGTTTGCACACTTGAATATATATTTTAACTAATTAAAGTATACATGCTTTACATTTGACCTTGTAGGACTTTGTTAGTGCCACTTTTTGTGTTGATGAGGTCACATCACCTTAACCAGGACATGTAGAGCATCCATATATCATGGTAATTTAAATTTTTGATTATATTTAAAGTTAATTACATTGTGAATTAATTAGATTAATTTTAAAATTGAATATATATATGCTCATACATGTTAAAATATTTTTCTTTTATAGCATGAGACACATCCTATAGTTGAGCATGTAGAGATAGGTCCTAGAACAGAGGGTACACAACTTGTTACATTATAAATTAAATATGATAAATTATAAATTAAATTGAATTAAATCATTTTTAATCATAGACTTACATACAATTTTAACTTTCTTTCTCTTGTATATGTAGATTAATTTAGAGCATTTAGAGACAGGTCTAGGTGCACTAGAGCATGCCGGGCCAAATATCATGGTAATTTAATTTTATGATGAATTATAATTAAATTGTCATTAAATAATTTTTAATCATCTTACATCTGATTTCATCTTTCTTTCTCTTGTACAAAGTGGTTCAAGTCAGCTGGATAGTTCGCATAGTGTGAAGAGGTCTCTTGATTATAGAGACACTATGAGTTAGATGATTTCATGGGTTGTATTTGATTACTTCATAGACTATATATTTAGTTTCTCATGGACTTAATATATTGTTTCATGGACTTTATTTCATGGGCTATACTATGATGGAATTAATATATTGTTTCATGGACCATACTTTGATGGACTTAATATATTGGTTACATGGACTTAATATATTATAAATCATGGAATTTATTATTGTTTAATTTTAATTTACACATGTGCATTTATGCATTTTATGTGAAATTCTAATATGTAATTGATGGACATATTTTTACTTTATAAAAGATTCATAGTCAAGACATTAATAGAAAATTGATATGAAATTAAATACAAATATGAAATTAAAGTTGAAATTAATAGGACATTTCAATATTTGTACTTTACAAATTTAGTGAGCCATAATCAAGGCATTAACTTATCAAAGAAGTATAAATGATATTATTAAGTATAATTAAATATAATTAAGGAGATGGAATACTTCAAAGTACATGTCTCATATTTAATTGCAATTGATATAATTAACTTAGAATTCAGGATAACTCATCATAACAATGAAATTCTATAGAATTTAAATAGTGTCAATGTTTATTTAATTCATGTCATAATAGGATGTCTTAAGGGGTCCTAATACGGTGTTTTAAGGGGATCAAAGAAGTTCTCAAATTTTGGTGAAGTTTCCGAAGGCAACCAAATTTAACAATAATATACATGATATTTAGTGAGTATACAATCAAATTTAAAGTTTTAAAGTAGGAAAAAATGCACATTTAACAAACAAAATATATAGAATATTGATTTTGATACATAAAAGTGTAGAATATAATTGTGTATGTACATGTATACAAATTTGTACAAAATGTGTAATTGTGTAATTATGTATGTACATATATGTCAACTCAAAACAATGTTTACAAAATATGGCTATGTCATCTAAAGAAAATCTGAAACTTGTGCCTAGAATGTAGTTGGTCTTCATGCCACCTAATATAAAAATGATACAAGTAACATCAATGAAATCATCAAAGAATGTACACAACTCAAATACCTATATTTAAAAGTATTCCACACATGTGTGTAGGTTGAATCTATATCCTCTCCTTTTTGTTTCAAAGTATTTGATCAATGTGATGATGGCTTAAGGATACAAAAAAAGATAATAAATCAATTTTAACTATTAATGTACAAGAAATATCAATATATAATCAAAACATGTATTTAAATATAATTTAACTAATGATTACCTATTTTTACCAAGTATTCCATGTTGTCTAGGTTGAATCTCCATGGACTCTCCTTTTTGTTTCAAAGTATGTGATGAATTTGTGATGATGGTTTAAGGATATAAAAGGAAAATTTAAAAAAAATTCAACTAATAACACAAGCAATATCAAAACATGTATTTAATCTATTTAAAAGGACAATATAAAACTAAAACTATATTTACTTGTATTTACATATTCCATTGTACCATCTGCGTCCTCTTTTTTTTTGTAATGCATCTATGATTATCTCATGCTCTTCCATAGAAATTGTCCATAGCTCTTTATTTGTAGGTCTTTCACGATACCTCACTAGTTTTATATTTGTTGCCACCACCAAGTGTGAGTAGTGTATAATCTTCTTATGTGTTTCATAATCTTTGAATGCACGTAGACCATTCTTCCTTATTAGGTACTTTTGTAGCCAAGTGCTAACAACCACCACCGAACCTATTGGATAGCATGATAACCATCATCAAAGAAGTTCTCAAAATTTCCTTAAGGGGATCAAAGAAGATCTCAAAATTTTCTTATGGGGATGAAAGACTTGTTATCAAAATTCACTTAAGGGGATGTCTTAAGGGGATTACCATACCTATTGGATAATGATACCCATCATCATCTTCTCGAGGTGCTATTAACTTATGTTTAGTCTCCACACAGCGAGCCTATAGACATCTAAATTTGACCAACCCCATATGGTCAAATTCGCCCTTGTATTCTTCTATTCCTCATCCCTAAACCATATTAATTAAATAATTCATTATTTGGTTAATATTTCATCCTAGTCATAATGTCTTCTAAGGTGTTTGATTGATTAATTAAATACCTTACCTTATTCTTCTCTAAATTAAATAAATAGTCGAATTTATTTAATTTAGTCACTTTTCCCAAATGAATTAAAATCAAATTTTAAATTCATTCTTTCTCTCTCCTTGACCCATCCTCCATAATCCTCTCCTAATCCAGATTAGTCTGATTAATCTATGATTATGATGTGCACATTCCTAATCATAATTAGGGTCACATCCTCCATATCTTGCAACTTTCCCTTAACCCCCCATTAACCTACCTAATCCTCCATTTGCACTAAATCAGCAATTAAACCTAACCTAATCCTCATGCCATTTATGGCATGTACCCTTAGTCAACCTTCATTAAAAGCCTTCTACATTTGGAGAAGTTATCTCCTCTCCCCTTAGAATTTGAAATTCATTTTTATATCCCCCATGCATCCTAGGTGGAATTTTTAATTCCCCTTTATTTCTCCAACACCCTTGGAGGAATAAAGGACTAATTTAAAATTCTCTCCCCAATCCCAAAGTCAAATCTCCAAAACCAAGGGAGATTTTAGAAGAATTTAAAATTCTTCTATTTGTCACATCATCTCATGATGTGGGTAGATGAGACAAGACTTACCTTTTCCACCTCATCTCCACATCACCATTCCTTGTCCACTTCACTTTCCACATGTCCTCATGTGATGGTTTGTGAGATCTCAACTCACCCTAGCCATTGATCTCCTTCCCTAGATGCAATCCTGACCATCCATTTCTTTAGAGGCCTTTTCCCTAAATATAGTGATTTTTACCTCATTTTCATCAATCACACACATATCTAACTTATGCTCACACACATTCAAGCATCCAAGCCACCATTGTTGCAACCATTTTGAGCACCCACCTTGCATCCAATCCACTATCCAACCACACCGTTGCATTCCTTATAGCATCACCATCATTTTGAGCTATATTGCATGCCATTTTCTCAACAAAGCACACAAAATCGACATCAAAGGGCCAACCAAAGGAGATAATTAAAGCAAGGTAAAAGTTGACATTTCTTGTGTATTTTGTTTGAATTAAGCTAGGATTATCTTGAGTGTTTTGTTTGTGGTATTTCCTATGTATTTCATTTAATTGTCCTTCATTTTTTGGGTTAGAATACTTACACCACATTTATAGCACACCCGATGGGGCCCATGTCATAGGTCTACTTTCACTTTTTCTTGTTGTTTTAAATTTTGTAGGTTCAAATTTCAAGTATAGAGGTGAATCTGCCTCGACAGGAAAGTCTGCTTGACACAAGCGTAGACCTGCTTGGGAATAGGTGAACTCAAATATGCCACTCGAGCAAAAAGGTGAATCAACAACTCATAACCGAGAACCAAAATTTTAGAGGTGAACATGCATTAGGTAGTACGGATAGGCGAACTTGCTGGTAGAAAGGGAGATGCAGATTCACCTATAGAGGAAATTTCACATATGTCTTTCCACTCAAAAGGAAATCTTGAATCCACTGGTCTGACATAAAAGATATCCTGACATCCTAAAAAAGGTGAATTCACCTTGCATAGGGGTGAACTTGAGGTAATCCAGAACGCTAAATTTTTCATTTTATGCTCTTGTTTGATTTTGGATTTGGGTACTAATCAACTAACTTGTTTTTCTATTCTTGTAAGCTTTCATTAACTTTTGTGTAGCTTATCGTTTGTCCAAGTTCATAGGTCAAACTACTAATTCATTTGTTGTAGGATGATTGATTGAAGAACCTTAGATTAATTTTTGTGTGTGTCAATTTTCATACTAATCTAGGAACACTTCAATTTCACTAAAGGGTCAATTAATCTTGTTTTTTATGTTTGGAGTTTGCTATTGATGTATGCTATCCCATTGCACTGTACAGTGAGCCTAAGGATTAGAAATCGCAGCAACCTCAAGTTTGATTGAGTCTACCTAGAAGTACTAGTACGTGTATGCTCTCTCCTTGTGCTATGTGTAAGCCTCGAGATAATTTTTTTTTAGTATTTTCTTCCTTTTAGGATAATTTCTTGGGAATTTAATCACACCAAGGGACAATATCAACCATGTGTACCAATGAGGTATATAAAGGGGGGAGAGCCAAATATGTACCCCAATCCAGTCGCGTCGTGTTTGGTGGAGCACTAATACTAGGGTGATTCCTAGTTAAGGTGTGAAGGGTTTGTCCAAGTTTCCAGTACCTCGCTAGGGCTCCCGATCCATACTTATGATGGGATGGTGTTCATGATTTTTTCCTCACGCACCCTCCTAGTTTATTGAGGACTCCCTGGAGAGATTGTATAGCCTAGATAAAACTCATGTTTAGCTGTGGCTTGGTGTAGTACAAGGATTACAGTTGAAACCCCAAAGTTACTCACCATGTACTCCCTTAGGTTGAGATAGAAATATTTGTGAACTGCAATAGTTCCTGAGTGAGAGAGTGAAGTTGAGCCTGTGGTGTTTGTTGATGATCCTATGCCATTGAATCTCTAGCTATCCACCTTCACAAGAAAGGGTGATCTAGAGAACCACCCTAGTATCACAGAGTATTAACCTTGGGTAACCTCCAAGGTGGTGGGTCTACATCAAGTTTGTAAACCATTTATCACTAATTTTAGGCTTGTGTTATCTAGTGTGTCTTCTTGTGATATACCAGTGAATGTCTTCAGTCCGAATCTATCCTTTCCCACTGCCTGTTTGATATTTTTGTCCTTTGCCATAGTCTAGCCAATATCCAGACATAATAACTGAACCAAAATAACACTAGACATAATAACCCCATCATAATAACCCATGGACAAAATAACCCAGGGTCATAATAAGTACCCATGGATAGAATAACCCATGGTCAAAATAACCCATGGACAAAATAACCTGTGGTCATTTTTAGCAACATACATGTAATTTATAATTCTTATTTTCCTTTCTCTATATTCTTACAGGGATATTCTATCCATGGGTTATTATGACCACATGTTATTTTGGCTTGGGTTATTATGACCCTAGGTTATTTTTTCCTTGGGTTATTGTGACCGGGTTATTCTATCCAGGGTTATTTTGGCCGGGTTATTATGTCCTACAATCAGTCTATCCCTGCCCTCAGAGGTGAATATGCTTCCTATAAAGGTAAATTTTCACTGTGGATGGGCAAGCCTACCCTTCAAGGGATGAACTCGTCTTTGAGTCTAGTCTAGTCATCCCTGATAGGTGAAATTGCGTAGATTCTAGAGGTGAACTTGCCTATCCCAAACCTTAGTTAGGCATATCCACATTTTCCTGTTCCCTACATAGAAAAATCCATTATCCATAGAGGTGAATCTGAGTTCGAGTCTTCCAGTCCTCCATTCATACATCCCCTAGAATAGGAAAATTTGCTACCCATAGGGGTGATTCTGTTTGAGTCCATACCATCCCCATTTGTATGTTTGCATAAATAGGTGATCCTGCTCCCTTGAGAGGTGTTTCCGTGAGCCATCTGTACATTTGAAGTAAAGTGTGATCTTGAAACCTAGATAGGCAAAGTTGATTTCTTGAGAGGAAATCCAAATTTCATCCATCTATACTAAATCCTGTTTAGATGACCCTGCTATCTATTTTGGTGATCCTACAAAATATTAGGACCATAAAATACAAGATATAAGTGAACTTGTGAACCCTAGGTAGGAGAACTTGCTTTACACAAGGGTGAATCCATGAATTTTTGGATAGGAAAACTCATGATCTAGAAGGGTGAACTCGCCTTACACAAAGGAAAATCTACCTCCCATACAAAAACCAAAGAGTGAATCCTCTTGACCATTGAAAGCCTACTATTTCCAAGTCCATTCCTGTGGTCAAATTTTTTTTATCACCATCCATTTGTTCGCAATAGTCATTTTCGTACATCTACATTTTCCAAAAGTCATCAAATCATCAATAAAATCACATAGGTTCATCTTAGGACATCCTTAGACTACATATCCATCATCGATCCATCAAGTTGAATCCCTCATACATAATTTTAGAGATTTTTTTATCCAATTGGGTTAGGTAACTAATCCTATCAGTATCATCCTTGCTTACTTAGGATTGTCATCTACCTTGAGTTAGTAATCCTTTGCGGCTTCATCAATCTACTTCCATCTAGAGGTGGATTTACGTCATAATCATCCTTTTTATCATCTGATCCAATCATAAACATCCTGCATCATCTAGTTGAGCACCTGAATCTATTTTGGAGTTATTCCTACCAATCCAATCCAATCAATCCATCAATCGAATCCAATCTTATGAAATCAACAATCCATAATCATCTCATTGATCATCCCATTAATTAATCAATCCATCATCCTAGTAATTTTTCAAATCATTCTCTAGGTCATCATCACTTAGGTGCATCTTAGGGATTAGCATCATTTTAGTCATTTGGTCACTTGTATTTTCATTCTCGTTACCACACGATCACAGGAGAAGAAACTCATGAAACTACAATAGTCCCAAATTGGTCAACATCAGTATCCTTTGAATTGAACCACTAATAGTGGCTCTTTGCAATCCAACATGAAAATTCACATACAACCTTCCCAAGAAGAAAGCATGGTTAACCAACCTAAGCTCAATGTTGATGAATATCTTAGTGATCCTACCAATATGCAAATGACTGATCATCTTCGCATTGAGTGTGGGGACAAAATCATTTCTACATTGCTCATGAGGGGTACCAAGCCCCCACCAAGGTTTGATTTATCACAATATGTCAATATCACACCCCCTCTACCAACATAAGATCCACAAAGTTCTTAGATTAAGATCTGACTCATCAATCCCACAAGTCCCTCAAGTTACTCCATACGACACATGGTATCAACAGGGATTTGGAAATGATGTGTGTTATCAATTTTTGCCAGCTTGCATCACAATTTTTATCATGGGGGAAATGCTTGATCCTAATAATCCCCAAGGTCCTGATCCTAGCAATCCTCCTGGTCCTGACAATCCTCAAGGTCCTCCCAATTTGCAAGGTATGAACATCTCACAAGGTCCAACCACCACACCATCCACACCACCTCTTCTACTGAATCAATTGAGTTAATAATTAGTAAACATTGGGGGAAATTCATATAATCCTTTTGTTGTTGCACCTCCTCATATACCCCCATCTGCACACACCCATTAAACTTACCACTACCTCCATTTAACACAACCCATGTCAAAAATCAACCTTAAGGCAATCTGCCACCCCCACAACAACCTCAGGTAAATGGTAGCAACCACCATTGTAACCACCTTACCAACAACCACTGTAGCAACCACCATCTCAACCACCTTACCAAAAACCACCACAACAACCACCATCGCAACCACCTTACCAAAAACCACCATAACAACCACCATTGTAACCACCTTACCAACAACCACTAGAACAACTGCCATCACAACCTCCTTACCATCAATCACCACAACAAACACTGTCACAACCTCCACATCAACACCAATCATGCTACAACCTCAGAAACCTCCTTTGCAATCCCAAGGAAATCCTACCACCAAATATCAATATCATCTGTAACCTCCACCTCATCAAGCCCCTCCGCAAAACATGTATTATTAGCCTCCTCCTTCACTAGGTACTCCTAGAATGTAATGCACTACATCCAACCTCAACACTAATTATTATTACTATAATCCACAATGATCCTAGCAACAACCATCTTACACTAATCCTCAGTAGTCACAACAAAACAATTACCATCAACAATCCAATCTAGTAAAGCCTTTGTATATTTGCCAACAACAACCTACATATGATTACCAATCCAATCTATTTTACTATTAGTAGCCACCATCCTATTAGTAGGGTGCCTCCTCATCATTCTACCAAGTGCCTCCATCACATCAAAAAATTTAAGCCAATCATCAACCCACATACGCTAAGCAATATCAACAAATCCCATCATATCCTCCACCATCATATGACCAATCCATTCTGCCACCACCACCATATCAATCATATCTTCCCTATGATCAGTCCAATCCAGTAGGCCCCCCCCCCATAAATGCCAATTAATAAGGAATGGGAAGACATAAAAGCTACTCTAAAAGACTTGCAAGCTAGAGCATCAAAGAAATCCTTCAAGTTTGAGTATATTTGTACTTACTTGTTTGACTCATCCATTTCACTCATCCTCTTTCCCAAAAATTTTGAAATAAAAAATTTGACAAGTATAAGGGGAAAGGTGATCCACGAAACCACTTGCAAGAGTTTTATATGCATTTTTAGGAGGTCCTACATAATGATAATTACATCCTTAGGTTGCTCCCTAGGAGCTTAACTGGACAAGCTTTAGATTGTTTCATGGGTCTTTTGAGAGAGTTGATCTCTTCCTTTGTCGATTTGTTAGAGAAGTTTGTCGCACACTTCTCTTTCAATCTTGAGAAGGACATAGACACCTTAGATCTCCTAAAGGATAAACAACATGGGGAAGAAAATTTTTCCAACTACCTACAAAGGTGGCGAGCCCTTGCCAGTTGACAAAAATCTATTCTTCCCAAGGAGTTAGTGAGCATCTTTTTCACAAACTCCCATCCTGAGTTGGCTCACAACTTGCATCCCCATTGTGTTACCACCTTCGCAGAGGTAATTAAGAAGGGCACCACTATTGAAAAGCCCTCATTGCTAAAGGTCTTATCAAAATCTTCAAAGAAGATAAAGATAAACAATCTGAGGAAAAATCACACTACTGGAATAGAAAAGAAAACATTGTTAATGATGGTGTCACCGAAACTAGGCATATCCAAGTAGCTAGCACTTCTTAGAGATCACAATATTCCCCTCATTCACCATCAATTTCCAATGTCATATCCATACCACAAGGTGCACTTTGTCCTCCCCCATAGTCCAACCAAACCAATCAAGGGAATAATAAATGCACATTCAATCCTTTGGGAAGTCCCTAGATGCAGTCTTCAAGAAGTTACTCCAAGCTAATTATGCAGTCACTTATCTTGTTACGAAGCCTTTCGATGAGTCAAAGCCAAAACCCACCTAGTATAGAGAGAATTATTCCACCAACAAATGTCAAGGACTTAAAAGTTATATCCAAGATATCATTGATTGAGGAGATATTGTAGTGGATGCAAATCAAGCTACCTCATCCAATGCTTAGTTGAAAATATATCAAAACACCTTTCTCAAACATAACCAAGGTCCTAACACCTCAAATACAAACACTGGGTCCAACAATAATGACCAAAACAATAACACAAACAATATTAGCTATAAAAAACGTGCCATATAAGTATGAGAATATGATTACATGCACCAATCAAGTGGTCCCATGTGTATCCATGATCTGTGTCAAAGGAAAAGATCCCCAATGCACTGTTACCACTCACTGCACTTGCATATCAGCTCCTAGGCCTTCCACCTCATCCCAACTAGCTCCTATGAGTTCGTAGTATAAAATCCTTGATCATCTTGGTAAGACCCCTACACAAATATCTATTCTATATTTTCTAAGGTCTTCCCTAGTCCATCAAGAGATTCTCACAAAAGCTCTACAAGACACACATGTACCAAATGAAATTGATCCTACCCAATTCCAAGCTCTAGTAGGACACTTGTCATCTACTTATCAGTTGCATTTTTTCTAAAATTATATGCCACCAATTGATCCATCTCATAACCATGCCTTACACATTGAAGTCCTTATCACCCATCATAAGGTAAAAAGGGAATTTGTAGATAATGGCTCTTCCCTAAATATATGCACTTTAAAGTTCATAAAATAGGTGGGGTACATCCATGCTAACTTGGACAATAAGACCATCACAATCAAGGCATATGACAATGTAGAATGAGACTCAGAGGGTATTATTTTCCTTCCCATTCAGGTTGGTCTTGATGTATAATATAATACTTGCCATGTCCTTGATTTGAACTTACCATATAACCTTCTCCTCAGCCAACCATGGATTCATGCCATGCAATCCATCCTATCCACATATCATTAGTTTTTGAAGTTTCCATATAATGGGATTGAGGTCACTATCCATGTCAACCCCTAGCCTTTTGAGTATTTTCCTTCTCTTAAGGAAATTTTCCCACAATCATGATATTGTCCAGGAGTAGTAGTGGAAGCTCCTCAGGCATCACCCTCCATTCTATCTTCAAATACTTCATCCAATACATCCTTCACTCCATCCACCACAACTGATTCCACCATCACCAAAGTCTAGATCATTGACAAAGGTTGTGGAGAGTATGAGATGCATATTACACTTAACATGGAAACAATGCCTCCTTCTCCCCACACTTATGGCCAACCCTCTCAGTTTGTATAGAAGGAAGAATCAAAGACTAAAACCATGAATTCCAAGAATGTGGGATCTACAAAATTCCAGTCTTCAGGCAAATTACAAGATCAAACATATGAAGATATCAACCAATGGGTATATAGAGAGGAACTTGAACCTTTTCCTCCCCTCATTGAGTACTTCCAAGAAGTCTATCCTTGTGCTTCTAAGCTAGTAGAAAAATATGACTAACAAGGGGGAGGGCTTGGTGTTGTAGAACATGGAAGGCTACAACCCATTGAAACACTAGTGTGTCATAAACATTTGGGCCTAGGCTATGATAAGAAACAAAAGGCTTCTACCACGTCTACTAACAATTTGAATAATGTTAACTCAGAAATTGACTTTCTTGATGACATACCTGAATAAGAAGCTATCATAATTTTGTATGATGGTGTGGATCTTTCATCCCTCTTTTATTTCACCTCTATCTTTTCCATTAGCCTTTCACTCCACTACCATGACCTCATTGATTGGGACCTATGAGGGAGTTCTCCAGTTGACATATTTCCTTTAGAGGAAGCATATGTACACCTTATGGGATTGGGGGAAGATGAATTCCCTAATCACAAAAATAAATAGAAACAAAATGAAAAAGAGTCATCTAGTGAAAACCTCATTGAGACACTTTTTGCTTTATCAATTTAAGTAAAAATAAAGGGTGTATCCACTAGTGAAAACCTCGACGAGGCACTAGAGGATGGGGATGTTCATCTTCCCCTTATTAGAACTCATTTTTCTAAATGATCTTTGATCTTGATTGAAGAGACACAAGAAGTCAATCTAGGCATAGAAGAAGAACCTAAAGTCACCTACATGGCAAAATCATTGTTTGAAGAAGAGTATCCTATCATCGTCAACCTGCTAAAATAAGGCATCATAAACTTTGCATGGTCTTATTATGATATTCTAGGATTTGATTCCACTTTGGTCATCCAACATCTCGACGTGCATCCTAACATGAAGCTAGTCAAATAGAAACTTAGAAAAATGTATTTGCAGGTGGCCTTGCTTGTTAAGATGGAATTAGAAAAACTATTAGCATCTAGATTTATCAACCCAATTGATTACTCAGATTGGATATCAAATATAGTACCTATGGCCAATCCCAATGGGGGTATTAGAATCTACATAGACTTCAAGGATCTCAAAAAAATTGTCTAAAAGATGACTTCCCACTTCCCAATATTGACATGTTAGTGGATCTTACAGTAGGACACACCATGCTATCCCTCATGGATGGCTTCTTTGGATATAATGAAATTAAAATTGCACCTGAAGACCAACACAAAACTACTTTTACTACCCCTTCGGGTACTTTTTTCTATAACGTCATGCCCTCTGGTCTTAAGAATGTGGGGGATAGCTATCAGCATGCAATGACAGTCATCTTTCATGATCTCATCCAAATTATCATGGAAGACTATGTTGATGACCTAGTGGGAAATTCAAGAACTAGAGAAGATCACCCTAAGGTTTTGAGATAGATCTTTGAGTGGTTGGAGCAATATAAGCTGCACTTAAATCCTAAGAAGTGTGTATTTGGCATTACATCAGGAAAACTACTAGGCTTCATTGTACTAGGAGGGGTATCAAAGTTGATCTAGCAAAATTTAGGGCTATAATGGAAATGTCCCCACTTAGAAATCTTAAACAATTAAGAAGCCTATGAGGGAAATTGTAGTCTATCAAGTGGCTCATCACCCAGCTTGCCGATAAGTTCCATTCGTTTACTCACCTCTTGCACAAAGATTCAACTTTCAAATGGAATCCACAATTTTAGCAAGGCTTTGATAAGATCAAGGAGAATCTCACCAACCCACCAATCTTAATGCCTCCCATTCCTAGCAAGCCATTATTGCTATATATTTTTCCCACTTTAGTTGCACTAGGGGCATTGTTGGCCCAACATTACGAGTCTTCAAAAGAATGAGCCATCTACTACATCAATTATACACTTGTGGGCTATGAGCTTAACTATTCCCCAATGGAGAAAGCTTGCCTAGCTATTTTTTTTAGTTCATAGAAGCTACATCACTATATGCTCAACCATCCAATCAAGCTGATATCCAAGGTTGAACCATTTAAATATCTGTTATCAAGAACTTCATTAACTGGCCGCATGGTCAAATGGGTTATGCTCCTTTGTGAGTGTGATATAGAATATGTGGACCTCAAGTCAATTAAGGGGTAGGTTATTATAGACCAATTGGCCGATGCTCCTCTTGTAGACACTTATCCATTAGTGGAAAAACTTCCTGATGAATCAATCTTCACAATCTCAGAGCTAGATACATGGAAATTATATTTTGATGGGTCATACACTCAAAATGGAGCTAGTGTGGGTATACTTTTTGTCACCCCTCAAGGTGACTATATCCCAAAATCATTCAGGTTGGAATTCCCATGCACAAACAAAATTGTTGAATATGGAGCTTTGATTATAGGCCTTATAATCATAGTTCAATGGAATATAACCCATCTTCATGTCTTTGGTGATTCAAAGCTTATAATAAAATAGGTTAATGATGAGTTTCAAACTAAAGATGATAAGCTTCTCCAATATAAATACATGGTTGATGAATTCAAGAAATGTTTTAGCCACATCCAGTTTGAGCAGTTCCCTAGATTATAGAATAAAGTTGTTGATGCAATGGACACCATTGATTCTCTTACTGACATGATTAAAGACCAAATATATTGTGAGTTCTTGGTGGAACAAAATTAATCCCAACGTATGGCATTCTGAAAAATGAAATGGTGTGTGACATAATAGGTCCTCAATCACCTTGGTACCATGACATTTATGCCTACTTACATGACAACATCGTACCACCCAATCTCACTCGTAACCAATGAAAATATTTCATTCAATGCACTTCCTATTACACAATCGTAGGGGTTAAAATTTATCATAGAGGGTGCGATGGCACTCTCCTTTGATGTATAAATGAATTGGAATCCCATGTTGCATTAAACAAATTGCATGGTGGTGTTTGCGAGGCTCATTCTAATGGGATGGCATTGGTGAATAAATTTCTTGGAGTAGGATATTATTGGATGACTTTGGACCATGACGCTTGTGAACTAGTTAAGAAATGTGTACCATTTCAACAACATGCAAATTTTAATTCATGCTCTAGCACAGGATCTACAACCTATCACTGCACCATGGCCTTTCTCACAATAGGGTCTCAATTTAATCAACAAGATTTATCCTTCCTTATCTAATGGTCATATCTTCATAATAACTAGCACTGAATATTTCACCAAATGGGTGGAAGCGGTTCCACTCTCTCAAATCACTGGAATTCAAATATCCAAATTCATCCTCTACTATATTCTTTACAGATATGGTATCCCCTCCATGATCATTACCCACAATGGAAAGCCTTTTAAAAAATAATACATGAGACACCTTTGTGAAACATATCACATCCAACATCATTGGTCAACTCCCCATTACCCCCAAGGTAATGGACAAGCCAAAGCCACGAAAAAAACCCTCATAAAAATCCTTAAAAATGTTGTCAATAATAGTGGACGTGATTGGAACCTCCACCTTAATACCACGCTTTGGACATATCACACGTCCATCTACACCCCTACTGGTGCCACCCCACATTCCTTGGTTTATGGCCCATATGCCATCTTGCCAATTGAAGTTGAGATCCCATCACTTTGTATTTCTCTGAAGAATTTGATCAGTGAAGAAGATGCTCATGTTGCACGGATGAGTCAACTAGAGCTCCTAGATGAAAAATGTCTCAAGGCCTATAATCATCTTCAAGCTTATCAACATCGACTCAAAAGAAATTACAATAAGAAGGTCCACCCTTGCCAATTCAACATTGGTGATTTAGTCCTGAAAGAGAATGAATATACCCAATAGGATTGAGAAAAGAAGAGAAAGTTTGAAGCAAATTGGTTGGGTCCATTTTTCTTCACTACAAATATGGTTTTGGGACATATCAGCTTGCAACACCTGAGGGGGAACCCTTGGAGGAACCCATCAATATCATGCATTTGAAACAATTTTAGACCTAAGTAAGCTAGGTTACCATACCTACAAAAACACCAAAAAAAGTAAAAATTATGAAAAATACAAAAAAATCAAAAAGCCAAAAAAAAAATCCAAAAATAGTAAAGAGAAATAATGCGTCCTATGGTTAAAACCACCCTTGGTGACACCTTGGATAAGTGTATTTGGTGAAAACCTTCCAACAGGTGCCATTCATAAAGGTATTAATAACTATCTACCTTGCGTCCTATTTTCCTATATGCTTTCACCCAGCCTCTCCTCATATCCCATCCTAACACCCTATCAGATCCATTTTCTATCAACCTCCTATCATCAACCACTTGGTATATTTTGATTGAGAATTGTATGGTTTAGAGGTGCTATCCAAAATCCTGAGCTTTTATCCAAAATCCTGAGCTTTCCATTGCATGTATGTTGTTGTGTCGATAGTCTCATGTCCCCATCTAGGATCCTCCATCATGTTTGTTATCATTAAGTCCCATGTTGTCTTTGGTCCTTTTGTTCAACTACATTGCCTCTACACTTTCACGTAGCCAAGGCCATCTTTGATGAGCCCTTAAGGCTTTTATCCATCAATTTTTGTCAGTATTCATCATCCATCTGAGTCTCCATCATCCATGGTTAGTTGTCATTCTTTTATCGAACTATGAGGGATCTCTGATTTCACATAGGCAAGGCTAATCTTTGATCAAACCCTGAGCCCCTAGGTCTGTCCTTAGGGTGTGTCTTGGTTTTGTGTTGCATTGTCAAGTATGTCCTTATCTAGCTGGTTCCTAACAAAAAAATCCATTGGTACCAAGAGGTTCAATTTTTTTTGTGTATCTTGAGTCATGTTAATCAACTAATCTACCCACCATCTTTGGTCATAACATGATGTATCCTTCCTTAAATCAGACTGCATTAATCCCATCCACCTATTGGTCCTATGGCAAAGAATATTTGAAATTTGTTGTGATCTTTTGGTGCTTTTGGCATTTTGTTTATCATTTAAGCTTACTATTATACCTTGTTAGGGTTGCCACGATCCCTTATATCATGGTCCACTTTGGCTAGTAGACATAGGGGCATATCTTTTTTTTTCTTTCTGTGTGATCTTGTCTTCCTAGTTGTCTTGTGTAGTACCCACCAAAATCCCTCTGGTCTTGTGTTACACTGGGGCATCCTTTGTGCTCGTGCTTATTTCAACATCAGGCCTAACCAAAGACCTTGAAACTTTGGGATGTTGGGATAACCTTCTTATTTGTTGTGTCAGTCGTATGCATTTGACACTAATCGACCTTAGTTCTTCATACTCTTGCATATTGTGTCCTATGCTACAACAAAATTTAGTGCTCCTAATATGATAAAATGGAATTAGGTTTGCATTTCATTCATTCTTCCATTGCATTGTATTTATCCCAATCCATTTTCCCTAGCCTATGGTCATTGATTTTTGGTTGTGCAAATGCTATTCCCCCCTCCTATTTTTCCCATTAGTTTCCCTACATTTTTTGACATGTGCACTATCACACCCATCATCATTCATTTCACTATGCATGTCCATTGTCATTTAGGTTCATTCCATGGCATTACATTCTCATTTGTATTAATTTCATTATCCATTTCATTTTCATCCCATTAGGTTGCATTAGTCATGTCCTTATCTTTCATAGTTAGTTCATTATCCAGTGCATTAATTTGTTTCATGATTCATTGCATTATCATTTCCATTATCATTTTAAGTTTTTTAGATTAATATAGATTTGTTATTCTAAGCATCTAAAATTCATTGCATTAGTCCATTTCATAATCTATTTCGTTATCATTTCATTCCATTACATTATCATTTTCATTATCATCTTAAATTGCTTAGATTAATATAGATTTATTATTCTAAGCATCTTAAATCCATTTCATTATCATTTCATTCTATTGCGTTATCATATTAAGTTGTTTATATTAATATAGATTTGTTATTGTAAGAATCTTAAATCCATTTCATTATCATCTCATTCTATTATGTTATTGTTTTCATTATCACCTTAAGTTGTTTAGATTAGTTATTCTTAAAATATTAATTTATTGCATTAGGTTCATTCTGTTACATGCATCTCATTTCATTACACTCATATAGTAATCTATCCATAACATTATGCATATGATACATCCATAATCAAGCATTGCGATGTCATCCATAATCCCTACATCATCCATAATAAGCACATCATACATAAACACACAATATCCCATATGCATACATCATAAATCATAATCGCATTGCCACCTGCATCATGAAACATTAGTATCATATACACATCATGAACCATAAATCATAAATAATAACATCCTACAGCACAAAGTGTTAAACATATTCCTTATCATCCATATCATATATACCATCATAAATGCATACATCATAATCATAAACATACACATGCAAAATACACATCCACAACATCACATATGAATCATACATAGAGCATCATCAACGTCCATCATATCATATATATGTTAAAAAGATACAGTGTCCATCACATAAAGTACATAATAAAAGTCCATAAATGCCCATAATAAAAGGCCATAAAGTCCATAAACATAATCCATAGAGTCCATCAAATAAAAGTAAAAGTGCAGAGGAATCATAATATACAAATACATGAAGATATCTTTGAGACATCACGGTGTCCTGAATCAATAAAGAATAAAGAATCACTAAATCTACTAAATCATATGTATGAAAGAATCTGTATGCTGACTCTGCCTCTATGTTCAAGTATCCATCATGCACCTACCAAAACTGAGATCTTGTGCTTGTACCCTTGTCTTTCTAACTATTTCTCCCTACATCTGACCATTAGGGAGAGTCTGAAATAGGTCCTCGACCATGTGGAGGTGTCTCCTTGTAATCACTATATCCCCTGGTATGGGTGGTCCCTGAATGAGAAGGTGTTGCTCTTTGCATGACTGCTCGAACATACAGTGGCACTCTTTGTGCTGGATCAGGTACTACCCCAAAGTATGCACCCATGTAGTAGCCTACCTCAGTCCTCATGTCTACCTCCCCCACTGCACCTACTCAGAACTGCTCCCTCTCCATTCGATATCTATCTCTCTACCCCTACAATCTCCTCTTCTCCAACTCTTAGGAATCCTGTGCTAATCACATCAATGCTAGTTGTGCCTCTACATAGGATTCCCACCTCTTTGTCTCATCCCTCTCTCTTTGCAAGCTCTATAGCCATTCATCGAGAGTCTTTTCTCTCTCTTGTACCAATCTCCCACCCCCTGCTATAGCCTATATAGCCTCTGCCCTCCTTAGGGCCTCATCTGTCTACTCTATAGCCTGCTCCACCATGGCTAGTGATGCATCCCTCTCTCCTTCGGTAGCCTCCAACTACTCTTGTAGTTGATCCCTATCCTCCTGTAGCCTTTGCAATGAATCTCTAAGATCCCCTACCATCACCACCACCTCTCTATCCCTATCCACCTACATGACATCTGTTGTATCTTGTAGTCAACACACCTCTTTCTATAGTCTATCCACCTCATCCTGAAGTTGATCTATCTCCACCTCTATCTATCATAACCTCTACTGCAAAATACAGACTCAAGCCTATGAACCTACCAATCTCACAGCTAGATCCTCCACTGGTGGCCCCTGGTAAAAAACTATAGCTCTCTCATTGACTACTAGGGAATCCACCTCCATCTCCTACTATCCTCCCTCCTCCAACATTGCCTTCTCCTCTCCTCTCTGTCTGCCCCCTCTCCCGCTCCTTTGGGGTCTCTCCTGCTCATCCTCCTCTCTGAATCCCATTGCTGACTTAATAGGATCCACTATGGTGATCCTCATGGGCCTCCTCTCTTGCCACCATATTGTATATTTGACTATCATTCCCACATCATCATGGCCCCCTCTCCATGGCCATGCTATAATTGAGAGCTTCTCCCATGCTCGCCGAGAATACTTTGTGGAAATCTACTGTCCCCATATCTCTCCTGACTCTTAGTTGATCCATCAAAACATTTGAGCCCCTATGGGGATATCTCACTAAATACCATATTGGTGTGTCACCTAGTTTGGCTTGTGTAGCTCTATGACAAAGGGATCTCTCCCTATCAGATAACATATTAAAATTTATAGGCCTTGTATAATCTATCCTCTGCCCACCATAACTAAAAGCCTTAATCAACATAAGGTTAACATACAATTTCCTCCTCTATTAGATCATCCAACAAATGATGCCTGTACTCTAAGCTCCCTACCTGACTATAGTAGAACATCCATCCATGCTCTCGAGCATACTATTAGGCCACTGGGAGAGAGTCAACTCTCTCTCTAGCTATGAGGATATCTAGATGGGCAACTTTGATGTGTTCCCATGCTCACACCTGTAGAAGGGTGACATGGGTCACACTCATTGATTTTTTGTAACATACCACGTGCATATCTCTATATAATTGTGCAAGCACGTAGGGTCCCCAATAAAATACTCACTCTCATTGCTCCATAATGTGGTAGAAAACCTCAATCATCTTGAGGCTGAAAAATCTCCCACTCTTGTCAGGAGAAGGATCTCCCTGATCAATCCGCATATGAATAGTGGTAGTGGTGGTGCAACGCCGAGGAAGACATCAATGTCTAACTCTTTCCCTCGGTAGGGAAGCTCGAAAGTACCAAACATTGTTCATAGACTCCTCTCCAGTAGTCTGCTTGGCATGGCCCTCACCAAGTGTCCTTTGATGGGTAGTCTCAAGATGTGCCAAACATCCTTTAGTGTCATGGTCATCTCCTCTATGGGGAGGTGAAAGGTAGAGGTTTTTGAACTCTATCGCTCCATCAAAGCTATTAGTAGTAGTCTATGTGCCCCAATGTTGGGATATCCCAACATATGTAACAAGCCTCCCTGCTCTAGAGCTGCATGATCGTCGAGTGTCATTGCCTCCTATGTCACCTCCAAAACAATTAAGTGCCTCTCCCTAGTCCTGAGGGACTCTATAATCTGCATCCATATCAACCATTCTATCAATTCTTTCTTACCATTTCTCTTCTACCCTTTCTTTTTTAACCCTACCCTAGTTTGGTGAATTTTCCTTTGTGTAAGGAAAATTTTCTTCTTCCCCTTTTCATGCACGTTCGACTTTTCGCATCGTGCATTCACCCTTGCACTAACCCATTGGAAGGTTCACCACTTTTGTTGGTGTGTTCACCTTTTCCTTGCCTTGGGCACACATACACCCTTTTCTCCTAGAGGAAAAATCATGTTCTCCCCTTCACCCTATAGTCGAAGGGACATTCACCCTTGTCACCCTTCTTGACCCAAACGGTGGACTTGCATCTGCCCATCCACCTTTTAGGAAATCTCACGTTCATGTATCTACCCCTATAGGTTGGTGCACTCACCTTTTCCCATTTTAGGTGATTTCACAATCACCTATGTCCCTTGTCATTCACCCCTATGTAAGTAGGTTTGTCCACTTTGGAGAGTGGCAATTTCTCAATCGCCCCTCTCGGAGCATGTCCACCCTTGCAGAAATGCACCTGCCCATTCCCTTTCACACAATCACCCATTTGCTGAAGAGGAAAATGCATTTTGATGGAAGGAAAAATTTCCCTTGCGTGGTGATCCCATTTTTTTCCTAACCTACCCTTTCCCGACATGAGCATCAAAAAAATGTGTAAAAATTGAAATGAAATCACAAAGTAGGTTTTGGAGCCTACTTGATGGGGTGGTGCTCGTAGGTGGTAGAAATCTCACAAGTCATTCACTTGATGAATCATCTCTCCATCACCTACAATCTCACTCACCTCATTAGCTCACTCTCTCTCATCCAATCTCTTGATGACATGTATGCAAATGAACTTTGGGTGAATAGTAACTTTTCTAATTTACTATTTATGCCTTTTTAATTTTTCCCCTAATTAGCCTTACTAATTTTGGGTAATTTTTACCCTTTATTTAACCTTTTCTAATCCTTTTGCCTCCTTTCTTTAGTAGGCTTCCATTTGCACCTCATGCGTCCATTTTTCTCCATTCAAAAGCCATTTTTCATGATTTTTTGTCCTCTATCATGCGGTACCCTCCATTTCTCCATATCGAGAAGTCACCCGAAGCCCTTTTTCTTCCCCATCTGCCCTCTCGAGGGGGTATACCCTATCATATTTCTACATTACTCTTTTATATCCATTTCCCTATGACACCGAGGCATCTTCTAAAGTCCTTTTATTCTATCAAGTCATTTGCACTTTATTTTTTCTTTGAAACACTGATATTTTAATGATATTTGAGAAAGGGGAAAAATCTAGACATCTGAATTTGACCACCCTCATCTAGTCAAATTCACCCTTGTATTCTTCTATTATGCATCCTTAAACCATATAAACTAAATAATTCATTATTTGGTTAATATTTCATCCTAGTCCTAATGTCTCCTAAGGTGTTTGATTTGTTAATTAAATACCTTACCTTATTCTTCTCTAAATTAAATAAATAGTCCAATTTATTTAATTTAGTCACTTTTTCCAAATGAATTAAAATCAAATTTTAAATTCATTCTTTCTCTCCTTGACCCATCCTACATAATCCTCTCCTAATCTAGATTAGTTTGATTAATCTCTGATTATGATGTGCACATTCCTAATCATAATTAGGGTCACATCTTGCATGTCTTGTAACTTGCCCTTAATCTCCCATTAACCTACCTAATCCTCCATTTGAAAAACCTAAATTAGTAATTAAACCTATCCTAATCCTCATGCCGTTTATGGCATGTACCCTTAGTCAACCTTCATTAAAAGCTTTCTACATTTGGAGAAGTTATAGATCCTTTCCACTAGGAATTTAAAATTCCTTTTTTATTTCCCCCATGCATCCTAGGTGGAATTTTTAATTCCATTTTATTTCTCCAACACCCTTGGAGGAATAAAGGACTAATTTAAAATTCTCTCCACAATCCCAAAGTCAAATCTCCAAAACCAAGGGATATTTTAGAAGAATTTAAAATTCTTCTATTGTCACATCATCCCATGATGTGGGTAGATGAGACAAGACTTACCTTTTCCACTTCATCTCCACATCACCATTCCTTGTCCACTTCACTTTCCACATGTCCTCATGTGATGGATTGTGAGGTCTCAACTCACCCTAGCCATTGATCTCCTTCCCTAGATGCAATCCTAGCCATCCATTCCTTTAGAGACCTTTTCCCTAAATATGGTGATTTTTTCCTCATTTTCATAAATCACGCACAGAGCTAACTTATGCTCACACACATTCAAGCATCCAAGCCACCATTGTTGTAGCCATTTTGAGCACACATCTTGCATCCAATCTGCTGTCCAACCACACCATTGCATTCCTCATAGCATCACCATCATTTTGAGCTAGATTGCATGCCAGTCTGTCAATAAAGAAGCACCCAAAATCGACATCAAAGGGTCAACCAAAGGAGATAATTTGAAAGTAAGGTAAAAGTTGATATTTCTTGTGTATTTTGTTTGAATTAAGCTAGGATAATCTTGAGTGTTTTGTTTGTGCTCTTTCCTTTCCATTTCATTTAATTGTCTTACATTTTTAGGGTTAGAACACTTAAACCACATTTCTGGCATGCATGATGGGACCCACATCATGAATCTAATTTTAGTTTTTCTTGTTTTTTTAAATTTTGTAGGTTCATATTTCTAGTACAGCGACAAATCTGCCCCGATGGGTGAGTCTGCTTAACACAGGGGAAAACTTGCTTGGGAATAGGCGAACTCGAATATGCCACTTTAGTGAAAAGGAGAATCTACAACTCGTAACCAAGAATAAAAAATTCTGAGGCAAACACACCTTAGGTAGTATAGATAGGTGAACTCACTGGTAGAAAGGGTGATCCTGATTCATTTACAGATGTGATTTTCCATTTTCCTCTCCACTCAAAAGGCGATATCGAATCCGCCTATCTAGCAGAAAGACGATCCTAACATCCTTGAAAAGGTGAATTCTCCTTGCACAGGGGAAAACTTGAGGTAATCCAAAATGCTAAATTTTTTAATTTACACTTTCGTTTGATTTTGGATTTGGATATTTATCAATTGACTTGTTTGTTTATAGTTGTGAGCTTTCACTAGCATTTGTGCATTTTCCAATATTTTCCATAATGTTTCTATTATATTCTTTCTGATATGCATTGTATCAAACAAATACACAATTTGTAGTTGCTCATAGTAGGGCAACCTACTAAATTATCTGGGATAACTTTTCAGTCCCTATGGAAGCTAACCATTAATGCCTTGATGACCTTCATGAGGCATATAAGTTAAAAAAATTAACAATGACAATCATTTTCAATTACAACATGAGTAAACAAAACACAATATAAAAATATAAATTCCAAACATGTATCATAAATGATAGATAAACAATTTGATCTGATGTATAACCTTGACGATTAATTCTATTATATTCCAACTTCCATAGGCGAGGTGTCATTCTTTGTGGTTTTGATGTAGTCTCTTCTTTCCCATTGAAAAGATGTTTTTCAGTAGTTTGATACTTATGATTTCTATGGAGGAAGTGCCTATACTCATCAAACACCTACTTTCCTAAACTTGTTGAATGACGAGATTTCATCTTTGGACCACAAACTGGACATGCACATTTTCCCTTTGTTTGAAGACCTCCAAGATCATATACAGTTGGATTAAATATGTCAATTTTTATAATTATATATAATGAATAGATTATTTAAAAAACATGCATGATATCTACTTCATAAAATTAAATATCATTAAAGTGCAGTCGAACGTTATAACATACCACAAAAATGTGTTAGCTCTAGGGCATCATGAATTGTCCATCCAAGCATTGCATGGATTTGAAATTGTCTTTGTCCTATTGGTTTAGAGACATTATACTTAGTGATTCCATTCCATAACTTTAGTAACTCGTCGATAAGAGGCTCGATAAATAAATTCATATCTTTAACTTGGTACTTACCTAGTTGAATGAACATAATCATTACATAATTATTATAACCATTTTACTGCAATATATATAAATTAATGTACATGACTATTAAATGAAAAAAATATAAGTCATTATGCAACAAATAAGACAAATGAGATGTTACTATGTTAAAGAAAATTGATGTAAACAAATACCTGGAACAATCATTGTCAACATTATGTGCCCCCTCTTTATTGACATCCATGGAGGAATGTTATTGTTGATAACAAAAACAGGCCACAGTGAGTAAATAAATCTCAGCTCTCCAAATGGGTTGACACCGTCCATTGCCAATGAAAGCCTGAGATTACAAGATTCTTTTTTAAAGTGTGGCCATTTTTCCTCCATGTCCCTAAATGCAAACCATCTATAGACATTCAAAGAATGTCATCTCCACTTCTATTTTGTGCATGGTAATCCATAAATTGCACTAAGCTTTTACACCTAAATAATCATTGCATACATGGAATAATGGGAATATAACAAAGAACCTTGCGAGGCACCTTTTCTGTTAGTTGATCTATTCGATATCTACTAATATGACATTCCATGCATTCTGTTGCAAATTCATGTTGTTTATGATATATAATATGATCATTGGGACATGCATCTATTGCTTGATACTCCATTCCAATATCTTTCATAATGGCAGATAAATCTCAGTATGAGTGAGACAAAATATTTGATGGTGGTAACAAAAATTCACCTATCAATCTACAACAAAAAATTTTTTTAATATAAAGAATATTAATGGTACATATTTCATCCTTTATTTACTAGTGATGAACGAACAACAAAAATAGATGAAAAAAGATGACATATATGACATACCTTAACATCGTGAGATTGCTATGTTGGATAAACCATTCATAACCTTCAAGTTCACTAGCAACAATACAACAAAGAGAAGAGTTGTTTGGGAGCCTTCATAAAGGGGCTCATATGCCTTCTCAAGTACAAGTAAATCATGAACATCATCAAACTCATCTTGATCATCATGATCAGCTATGCCACTAAATGTGTCATGGATCAATGTATTTGTACCATCATCTTCAACTGTGTTTTTTGGCACATGATCATCTTCTTCCATAGGATCATTAACTTCATCTTCGATATTCATAGCTCCATGTTCCTCCACTTGCAAAAACCACATTCTCTGAGCCGTGATAATCCATATCATGTGCCCTAGGGTTCCCCACCTTTATAATAATGATCGACACAAATAAACCATGATCATGATCAAGTGATTTTTTATATATATATAAAATGTTAAAATGATATAACATTTACAAATTCAATCAATATAAATACATATAATGAAAAACTTACCAATGGATGATAATCATTCCCCCCTTCAACGTGACCATGCTGCCTACAATGTTTCTCAGTTGTGATTAAAAGTATTCTTGTCTTTAAGACCTTGCAATTATTGCAAGGACAATAAAATTTCCCATCACCCTTTCTTTTCAATCTATCCCACAACCTATCAAGTGTCTTTTCATTTTGTTCTGCACTAATATTATCTGACATGGTTTTTCTTTACCAAGCTTGAACATTTAGATCTTCAAAAAATATCAAACTCACACTCCAATAATTTTTAATCATAGATAGGTAACAAAATCTAATAATTCTAATATTTTGCACCAAAAAAATTTGGCCTATAACCTCCACAAACTATCACAAGTATAAAAAATTTGCAAGTATAGAAAATTCACAAGTATAGCAAAACACTATCACAAGTATAGATAAATTGTCGAACTCACTTTTATTTATTAAAAAACATTCGTCGGAACCCTGACGAATGCTAACCATAGACCCGTCAGCCCACAAATTAAGGAGGCTAACCATAAGTTAGCCCATAAATTGATGGAAGGGGATGGTTTACTTTAATTGTATGTCGAAATAGCAACGAAAATCATAGAGTGTCGCAATTTGATGAATGTCGGGCATAAATTTAAAAAAATTTAAAAATTTCACATTAAATACATAGGTACCCGACAATACATCTAATTATACATATTTCATTAGAAAGTTTCATCATATTTTTGTAGTCAAATGAGTTAGTGAACTTATATTTCATCCAAGATCAGTGGTCAAACTACTAATTCATTTGTTATAGGATGATCGATCGAAGTCCCTTAGATTAGTTTTTGTGTGTTTTTGTGTGTCATTTTTCATACTAATCTAGGAACACTTCAATTTTGCTAAAGGGTGAATTAAACTTTTTTGTCATGTTTGGAGTTTGTTATTGATATATTCTCTCCCCTTGCACCATATAGTGAGCCTAAGGATAAAAAATCATAGCAAGCTCAAGTCCAGTTGAGTCCACCTAGGAGTACTAGTATGCATATACTCTCCCCTTGCGTTATGTGTGAGCCTGTGGATAAAAAATGTCTAGTATTTCCTTCCCTTTAGGAGACTTTATTTGGGGTTTCATCACCCCAAGGGATGATCTCAACCATGTGGACTAGCAGGGTATGTAAAGGGGGGAGAGCCAAAGCTGTACCCCAATCTAGTCAAATTGTGTTTGGTGGAGCACTAATACTAGGGTGATTCCTAGTTAAGGTGTGAAGGGTTGTTCTGAGTTTCCAATACCTCGCTGGGGCTCCTAATCCACACTTGTGATGGGATGGTGTTCATGATTGTTACCTCATGCACCCTCCTGGTGTATCGATGACTCCCTAGAGAGCTTGTATAGCCTAGATAAGACCTGTGTTCATTTGTGGATTGGTGTAGTGCAAGGATTGTGGATGAAACCACAAAGTTACTCACCACGTACTCCCTTAGGTTGAGATAGAAATCCTTGTGGTGAACTACAATAGTTTTCGAGTGAGAGAGTGAAGGTGAGCCCATGGCGTTTGTTGATGACCCTGTGCCACTGAATCTCTAGCTATCCACCTTCGTGAGAAAGGGTGATCCAGAGAGCCACCCTAGTATCATGGAGTATTAACCTTGGGTAACCCCCAATGTGGTGTGCCTACGTCAAGTTTGTAAATCCTTTATCACTAATTTTAGTCTTGTGTTGTCTAGCATGTCTTCTTGTGATATACTAGTGAATGTCTTTAGTTTGAGTTTGTCCTTGCCCACTACTTATTGTTTGCTATTTATGTCCTTTTCCATAGTTTGTCCCTAATTTTAGAGGAAAATTTTCTTCGTACAGAGGAAAATTTGCGCTATGGACATGTGAACCTTCCCTTCAAGGGGTGAACCTATGTCTGAGTCCAATCTAGTCATCCCCAATAAGTGAAACTACCTCTTCTAGAGGTGAACCCACCTGTCCCATTCCTTATTTAGGTGTATCCATATTCGTCTATTCCCTGCATAGACAAATCCATCAACCACAAATGCGAATCTAAGTCTGAGTCTTCCAATAACCTGTCCATACATCCCCTAGAATAGGTGAATTCGCTACCCATAGGGATGATCCTGCTTTGAGTCTGAGCCATCTCCATCTATACAATTTCATAAATAGGTGATCTCACTCTCCCAAGAGGCATTTCTGTGAGTCATCCATACATTTGAAGAAAAGGGAAATCCCAAAACCTAGATAGGCGAACTAGATTTCTTGAGAGGCGATCCTGATTTCATCTATTTGTACTAAATCCCATTTATGTAACCCTGCTACATGTTTTGGTGATCTTACAAAATCCCGACCGTATAGTCCAAGATATAGGCGAACCCATGAACCCTAGATAGGAGAACCTGCTTTACATAGGGGAAAATCTATGAATTTTTGGATAGGTGAACCCATGATCTAGAAGGGTGAAATCACCTTACACAAAGGTGAATCTTCCTCCCATACAAAAACTAGAGAGTGAATCCTCTTGACCACTAAAAGCTTGTTATTTCCTGAGTCCATTCCCGTGATCAATTTTTTTTATCATCACCCATCTGTCGGTAATTGTCATTATCATACATCTGCATTTTCCAAAAGTCATTGAATCCTTAATTAAATCATATAGGTTCATCTTAGGACATCCTTAGACTGCATATCCATCATCGATCCATTGATTTGAATCCCTTAGACATAATTTTAGAGACTTTTTTATCCAATTGGGTTAGGTAACTGAACCTAATCAATATCATCCTTGCTTACTTAGGATTTTCATCCATCTTGAGTTACTAATCCTTTGCAGCTTCATCAATCTACTTCCATCTAGAGGTGGATTTATGTCATAATAATCCTTTTTATCATCTGATCCAATCATCAACATCTTGCATCATCTAGTTGAGCTCCTGAATGTAGCTCAAAGTTAATCCTACCAATCCAATCCAATCAATCATCTAATCCAATCATTCCATCAATCTAATCCAATCCTATCAAATCAACAATCTATAATCATCTTATCAACCATCCCATTAAACAATCAATCCATCATCGAACTATAGAGTACTCACTTGAACTAGGTGTAGATAATCTTGTATTGCACCAATCCACAATCCCACATGCATCTTTAAATTTTATTACATCCTCAAATTTCAATTGTTCTCTAGCAAGAATTGTTTTTATACATGCACCAACTCCATCTTGTTCTCCTTTACCATGTCCAACTTCAAAAAAACTCCACATATGTTGGACATTATGTTCCTTGTGAACCCTACATAACCAATAGAATATTCAAGCATTTTTGAATTGTTTCATACAATTATCTGACCATATGAGATGTTCTATCATCTGGATTCCTCTCTCTCTTAAATTTGTATAAAATATATTGAAACAATATTGAAAAAAATCTGACGATTGTAACCGGTTGTCACTCAAATAGAAATGATACTCCCTCAAAAAATTTCTATCATAATCTGTGCTATCATCTGCATGTCTATAAACAATATGAACAAACATAACCACTTGTATTGAATTGTAATATTGTGATTGGATTTCCTCTTGTAGAGCTAGAGTATAGTTTTCCACAACATAAATCATTGATAGTATAGTATGAACTGGAAATATGTTTCTACATACACAAAATTGGCCATAAAGCCATCAAGCATGTTGAGAGTGCTTGACATATTTTGGTACAATCTTACTCTTAAATTCTGATAAAAATGCATGTACACTAATTTTTTTGTAATTAAATCACAGACGCTTTCAAATTTTTCCATATTTAAAAAAATACTCAACATTATTAAATCTTTTAACATCCTCTAAGTGTTGTCCAAAATTATTATCAACACTTTGATGCACGGAAACTCTTAAGAATGAAAGATTGCCACAACTAGTGCATTGTCCAGAAATACATGAACTTAAATAAAATAATTTCGCATGAGATCTTTCACATAACAAACTTATATAAATTTCCTTATTGTTTCAGGTGGCATATTAATACCAAATTCCTATATAATTATGCTAGTATGTAAACTACAACGTATATATCGAAAAACATCATAGAAATAATAAAATTGAACATGCATTTTACAACAACAAGATATTCATTGCTTATTAATTTTTACATACCAAGGTTAACATTTTTCAAAAGACCTTTGCATTATTTTAATATTAATAGTAACACTAAATCACCACAAATTTTTCTATAAAATTCAATTTGTGTTGTATCTAAAGGTGTTTTGGATGAGGATCACGAACTTTTGACCCCACTTAATTTTAAAACATCTCTAGCATTAGATGATACCCTAATATTATCAAGCCAATATTTTTCAATCAAAGATGTGATTTCAACATTCAATTTCATGTCATACCTTGGGATTTGACCACTAAAACTCCAACATTGGTTGATTGGATCATTTTCTATACTTTCTCTTCTTTTTTCCACTCTTAGCAATGTTTTAGGATGTATTTTTAGAATTTCACTAATATTGTTTACCCTTATTTTATACAAAGTTGCTTTATTAACTATAGTAGTTGTTATAGCTCTTCTTGCTGCATTCTTATCCTTAGATCGACTATTTTTTCCAATAGAATCAATAGAACTAGCAACAATAGACATAGCATGTTTTAGTGATTGATCTTTTGTTCTTGGTTTAACCAAAATTCCTAAATTTTTCATTAATTTTCTAATTTTTTGCATTCTCATCAATTGAATCATTAGTTGACATGTTGAAATGAAAGTATTTTATGATAAAATATTTTGTTGTATGATCTATTGGAACACATTCTTATTTTTCTCCAAGAAATCTTACTAGGAAGATTATCCAAAACATCACTTTCAGTTTTTAGAAAAATATTTTCATTTTCAACATCACATCTTGGATTTTCATTTTCAACTTCAAAATGATTTTCATTTTTATCGTCATTTTCATCAACAAAATGGTTTTGATTTTCATTTTCAACAAAAGGATTTTCATTTTCATCAACAAAACGGTTTTCATTTTTATTTTCAACAAAAGGATTTTCATTTTCATTTTCAACAAAAGAAATTTCATTTTCATTTTCAACAACATTTAAATGATTTTCATTTTCATTTTCAACAATTTTTTTATAAAATATTTTTCTCTACGAATATTATCAATGTGAACATCCTTAAATCTAGCATCATGTAAAACTTCTACAAATAAGGTTTCCATTTCAATAAAATGCGGATTTGAAGATTTACATGGATTTGTGCCTATTGAAACATTCTCCATAGAATTGAAAGGGGGAGTTGAAGACATACTAGGACTAGTTTGTATAATCATATTATTTTCTAAATTGACTTCTTGTAAATTAGAATCATCTACGACCATGGTCTCCTCAATGTTTTTATCTTCAATAGTTGTGGAATTAGATGCTTTAGTATTATTCATTGATTGAATCCTCATTCTTCTATCTCTTTACCTTTTTGCCTCTTTCTCTCTCTTTGCTTTAATTTCTTCAGGGGTCAATACCTTCCTATCTTTCCTCTTATTATGAGCTTGTGAACCCATGACTATAAAATTATCAAGCACAAATGAATGTCAATAGTGAAAGTATTCCTCTTTTGTTCCTCCAAATGAGTAGAAAAATAACACAATTCCACTCAAAAAATTGTTCCAATGATGCCTGCTTTCAAAAATTCAATTCAAATTACAAGTTGAAGACCTGTAAAGAAAAAACTTTATAGAAACTAGGTGAATTTGTTATAGTCATCCGTACATGTCAAATTGCATAATTCACAATAACATTTTGCCAATAAAATTAAATAATGGTCAAAACAGAAATGGGATCCCATTTCTATTTCAACGGTTTGAATGATAAATTTTAGGAAGCAGGATCTCAATTTACAAAATAAGATCTCATTTTGTAAACGGGATCTTGTTACTTAAAATTTGAATTTGTGGTTAGGTTTTTGGCTTATTTTGGTTCAGGAAAAGCCTTGGGGGCTCAAACCTAGGATTTGGACCTAATTTGACTTGCAAGTTGAAGGTCCTGACAATGTCACAGGAAAATAGTGACTTTGGACATATTTCTAAAGACATTTTTTGTAGAATTTTTTGATGAAATTAAATCACATTATAGATGAGACAATGCAGATTCCAATTTTTTTTTTAAATTTTTACAATTGGATTATTTTTTCTATTTTTAATTAATTTATGATGAAACTGGTCCATAAACTTGAAATATCAGGGTTTTTTACTATTTTAATAACTTTTTAAAATATTTTTTTGTAAAATGAATTGCATGAAAATGTACTTTAGACAATTCTTTTCAATTTATAAAAATTCAAAAAATGATAAGTTTAGGTCATCTTTGCATGACATACATGATGATTTTTCAAAATGACAAATATGGATAATACAAATTTAACAAAAAAAATATTCGATAAAAAATTACAAAAAATTATCGAAAACATGCTTCATTGAGTTAAAAATATTTTCCCAAGAGGATTTAGAAAAATATGATTATTTAGGTTGAAATATGGATGACATACAAGTTTATGGTATGGTAAAAAAAAGATGACTTTTAAACAGTGGTTTCAAGAAACGCCTATTGAGAATCAATTTGTAGCATATGGCTATTGAACTAAATTACATATTTGGAAACTAGACTCGAAGTACTACATTTTATGATTAGTGACTTTTTCCAAGATTCCATCTCTAAGTGCTTCCAATTTTAAGGTCAAATGTGTCAAATTTTGAAAATCAAGGAAAACACTTCCACTTTTTGGCCAAAAAGTGGACTCAACTTCTTGCCAACACCCATTTATATATATATATATATAAATGGGTGTATATATACATATATATGTTATATTGTGCTATATTTGAAAGTGCCTTGAAATAAACTAAAGAACCTATATAAAATGCTGCCATATAGAGTTGAACAAAAGGGAAATAGGGTTCCACCTTTTGGGAGATGGAGTGGGACCTATTTCATACTTCAATTCATTAGGAAACTAGATCCCTCAACCAAGTGACTCAATTGAGGAATGGCTGGTAGATTCCTTGGATAATTGGATGAGGGTTCACCATTAAATGAAGCTTCAAAAGGGAGAAATGCAAACACATATGCAAACTCACTATGAAACCTAGAAAATTGAAAGCATGAAATTAAACTGATAAACTGAATGGTACAAAAAAGTACCTAGATGAATGCAGATACCAAGACAAGATTTGCAAACTCTAAAAATTGCTGTTAGGGTTTGCACTAGGATTAATATACCAAGTTGGGCGATTTAGTCCTACTCTAGGGTTTTCAAGGTAGAATTTGGAATTCTTTTGTCAACTATCAGAATCTATAGAAAGGAGGAAGAAAAGATGTACTAGGACTAATATGCTCAGTTGGGTGTATGAGTCCCACTGTTATTTTTCAAAAAAGGCATGATCTGAATTTTTTCTTCTATTTCTCCACTTTCCTCCCATATCTTTCAAACTTCACTTTCAGATCCAAGCCTATGAAAAACCTACAAAACAAAATGTTGGGTTGATTTCTTATGGGGGATTTACCTTGGTCAAAACCCTAGTTTGGTAATTAAACATTGATAGAAAGTATAGAGCTGAAATGGAAATATGTGTGAAAGCCCTAATCTTAAGTGTGTCTAAGATTATGAGAGCTAAAATGCAATAAAACCTACTCTAATGTGCTAGAATAGGATGCATAATGAAACATCAAAATTATGATGACTCACTTTGGGAGATATCCAATTAACCTAATAAGCCATAAGAATGCATGTACCTTCCTTTAGGTAGAAAGTAGAATGATAATGGAAGATGGAATCATTTAGGAAACAAGTCATTAGGCTTGGTTCAATGGCTAGGTGCATCTTCCCAACCTATAATCGATCACGATCCTCTAGAGTCAAACACAATCAATCTTTGTCAATGCTTGATCTTGAAATGAAAGTGAGCTTGAAGACTTCAACTTTGGTTGTTCCTTACTGTTGAATGCAAATTATTGTGATATTATGTGAATCTCTTGCTTACTTGCTTGCTTGGCTTGTTCTATCTAGTGAAAACAATGAAATTGAGACTTAGATTTTATAGGCATCCTATTTAATTTACTTTTTATTAGATCCCAAATGCTGAAATTTGTAAAATTTGAATTGAAAAACTTTATTTCCCACTCAAACCCTAAAAAGGCCCCAAACTGGACTAATATACCAAGGATGGCATATAGGTCTCACCTAGGGGGACTAATATTCCTAGGGTGGCGTATTAGTCCCACCCTAAGTTTACGAGGTGAGAGAATGTCAGGAAGTTAGAATATTAAATGCATTTATTAAATTTGTCAAGATTTTAGTTGAAATAATCCTTGGGATATGTAATAAAGGTCTTAGGGGAATATTAATGATGATTTAAAGGACATGAATGCAAGGGTACTAAAATAGGTCCAAACTATGTGTGAAATTGTACTATCTCTAAGAGGGGAGTATAATTTTCTACACTACAATAGTGAAATGGCTAAGCTACGTGTTGTGTGCATATAGTACATGAAAGAATAAGTCAACACATTAGTATTATGCAAAAAATGATTCATATGTTGTTGAATTTTTCAAAACCCATGCATAGAATAAGGTGCATAATATAAATGGTGGCACCATATTTTGAATGGTTTGAAATTGTAAGAAGTCTTTTTTCTATGCCATAATCCAACACATAGCCTATTGAGAAGCATGAGACTTAGTCTTTACCATGAGCTAGATGAGGTAGTCGACTTATATTGCAATAAGGAAACCTATAGGTTGTATTTTTGAGTTAAAAACATTGTTGTCACCAAGATATGGGAGAATCATCTTTAACAAAGAAGTTGGATTGTATATGTGTTTACAACTAGTGTTTTAAACAAACACCTCTCACTTCTTGAGCCTAGTCGATGCATTTGGAATAGGAAGGTGGTGGATTTGGTAGATTTTTTGTAGCATTAAGATGCTTAGATTTTAGTATATCTAGAGGTATCCTCTCTACCCTTTGTTAAAATTATTCATTTTGATTTCTTATTGATAATTTTATTGTAATTTTCTATGCAAGTGTAATTTTGAGAGTTTTTGGTGAGAAATAGAGTTGTTTGTGAATTTGAATTTGTTGAGAGTTCTTTGTAAAGAGGCTAGAGTTTGGAGATAGGTTAAGCTCTTAGAAGTAATAGTAAGCATGATTGTGGAGATTGAGTTTGGAAAGTAGTAATATAAATTGAAGCTACAATTCCAAGCATGTTGATTTCTATTTCTCTAATCTCTTTATGATGACATGTTATTTAATGCCATAGTTTGTAGAAAGATGATTTTGAATGCATGATAAGCTTTCTTTTATGAACTTGGTTTATTTCCTAGTTTGGGATAATCTTGTGTGATTCTTGTTAGAGTCTTGATTTGGTGAAACCCTCTCATTTAGATTACATATATATACTATATTAGAATTTGTGTGGTTATAATTCTATTAGAACTATACTTATTTTTTCAAGACTATTGGATGCTGCATGAAAATTGAAATGTGGAATATGTTGCTATCTTGTAGTGCTTTAATGGAAATGCCATTTTTGAACATGGGTGGTTAGCTTGGTTATTCCTAGGGTTAGATAATTCATGGGAAGGGGAGTAACCTAGTTGGTCACTTAGTATGTGTGCATGTATGGTTAGCTTGGTTATTCCCATGGTTAGATAATCCATGGAAAAGGGAGTAACCTAGTAGGACACTTAGTATGTGTGCATGTATGGTTAACTTGGTTATTCCTAGGGTTAGAATAATCCATGGGAAAGGGTGTAACCTAGTTATTCAATTTGTTATAACTTGGTTATTCCTAGGTTTAGGGTAATCCATGGAAAAGGGAGTAACCTATTTAGACAATTTGTTATGTCATCACCTTAGATTGAATGTTTTTTATGATTGTGAATGGTCAATACTGAATCGAGCTAAAAGGTGGGTGAACATATGACCTACACTAAAAGTACTAGGTGTTGAATTCTTTGGCGAAAGTAGTGTAAGTAGCCATGATTTACATTGTCAGTTCTCTGTGATCCAATATTGCTTACTTGGAAAGGATGTCATACATGTAGGTTGTAGCCAATGTATGGTAGCTCTAGATATGTAGGACACAACACTATGCTTAGAAAGGTTAGGATTATGAGGTTACCAAACCAATCTCTTAGTCAAAGGGTAGTTCTATCTAACTAGTTAGGTAATGTGCAAGGGACCGCAGTAAGTCTGTGATTGGTGGAAAAGTGCTTGAGTGGTGCTCTCCCTCACAAAGTTAGTAGTCAAGATTTGAGGATGTAAGCACTAGTTTTGGGACACCTATATTGTGTGTAATAGTAATGGGGACTTATAAGAGGTATGCACCAACATTGGGGACATCTAGATCATTGTATTCTATTTGTATATCTATATCATTGAGCTTGTGGAAGCTATGAATGTAAACACGTATCTCTATTCTTATTGAGATGTTGTAAATGGAAAATGTCATCAATGAAATTGTGTAATTTGGATTTGTTACTTGGTGTTTTGTAATGTTTATTTGTAATTGAAATAAGGGAAATAGGTGTGTGTTCACATTTTAGGAGATGAAGCACACAAAGGGGGAAAAGGGTCCCTTCCTATTTCACTCTTAGTTCATTCAAGGAAACCCTAAAGATCTCAATCCAATGGTTCAATTAAGAGAAAGGGTTGATATAAGGTCTCCTTGGGTGTGATTAAAAAAAGGGGGTTCACCACTAAGCAAAGTCTTAGAAAGAAGGAAATGCAAATGATATGCAAATCTAGCTAAGTAACCAAGGAAATTAAACTCAAAATTAGAATAATGGACTGAGAATGAACATAGGTGCATCTGGAAAAGTGAAAATTCCTGAAAAAAGGTCTATAATCCTAAAATTATGACTTTCAATGCACACTGGGACTCATATGCTAGGCTGGGTAATTTAATCCCAGTTTAGGGTTTTGGGCTAAATACAGAATCTATAACTGTTAAACCAAGATCTACATAAAAAGTTTGAAAAATGGTATATTGGAACTCATACGCCCAAGGTAGTGATTTAGTCCAAGTATTAGGGTTTGTTTGAAACTTTTGTATCCTCTAGTGATCTTCTATAGCTTCTCTCTTATCTGATCTCTAAGTTTGAAACTTTGAAGTTTGATCTATAGGCAAATTTCTGTGAAGATGACAACTTTGACAACTTTTTTCAATCTTGCAACTTAGTCTTCAAAGGATCTTTAAATCTCAAAACACCTAGATCTACAATCACACATGTAGAGAAGAGAAAAATGTTGTTTTGTTAGTGGATAGGGGTTTTCCTTGGTCAAACCCCATTTTGGTAATCAACCCTTGAAATGAATACAATCATGAAAGGAATGATGAATGAACAATATGCAATGTTGCAACTCACGAAACCCTTGATATAAAGGATACAATATTGTATGAAAAAACTAGCATGAATGTAGATGTTGAATCTTGAATTTATGTTGTGAATCTTGACTTGAATTCTTGCTTGAATCATAAAAGCCTACATCACAAATGTTAGCTAGAAAAACACACATGATGCATGATGAATTTGATATGATGCTTGAATCTTTAATATAGCTCCAAAATGCTTGATAATTAGCTCTTGAAAGCTCTTTTGATCATAAATTTTGTAGGATACTTGAATACATGAATTTCTAGCTCTTTTTAGGAGAAATTATGTGAAATAAGCTAGTATTTATACTTGTTTATGCTAAATTTACTAAAATGACAACACTACAAGCCGACATCAGATCTAGGAGAATAAAATCCTACCAAGAATTGAATTCAAAATAGGTTCAGGATAAGGTGGGAATCATATGCCAGTTGGGGCATATGAGTCACAATAGCCTAGGCTTGGGGCACAAATTTCAATAAATGTTAACTTCTATACCAAATTCAAAATCGAGCCCTAAAACTTAGGTGAGACCTATACACCCAAGGTAGTGTATGAGTCCTAGATCACTAGATCTAGAACACACAACCCCAAAAACATGAGTTATGATTGGTCATTAGTTAAGTGTCAGGATTATCCTCAATTAAATGCATTAAATAAAGCTTGTGGATGCAAAATAGAGCCAAATAAGGTATAAAGAAGCCCAATTTTAGTAGGGAGGGCCAAAAGAAGTGTGAAAATGTTAAGGGATATATTTTTCTACACTACATTTAGCCTCTACTTTAGTGAGAGGAGGAACTTTCTTCAAACTCACACTAAAGTAGAAAAAATCACATCAAGAGGGGTCCAAGTGTACCAATTCTAGTGAGATAGGATGACAACAACCAAGAGGGTTGTGCAAGCCCCTAAGATTAATATCCTATGGCAAACCAACATAGGCATAAAAGAATAAACATGAAAATAATGTAAGGAGTAATAACATGTCACGAGCATACACTGCCAAAGACATAAAGAAGAAAGAAAAGAAAAGGGGGTGGATGAATCCTTGATTGTTTGTCCAACATGATGTGGATCAGATCTAAGTTGTTTATCCAAAAAAATTTACATGTGGAACATGATGCCCACTATTTAAAATAAACACACACTCACAAGGACTAGTAGAACCTCAATTTGTGCACTAGGTGATCCCCCACAGACACATATGCACACAGACGATATGCACTCACACAGATGATATGGTAAAGTCACGCCTAAGTTTGGCTCCCATATTCTAACCATACCAAAGCTAAAACTCATGATAAATTTGATAAGGCACCACATAATATGAAAAACAAGATCCATAGGCAAGCAAAACTTTGTATACTAACACTCATGAATAAACAAGATGGTTCCACAGGCAAGCAAAGAGTGTTATGCAAGGTGGCCATATAATAGTTATTGTAAATGTAAAATAGTTTAAGGTATGTTCAAAGGAGTTTTTCCTAGTTTATGTAAGGTCTTAACTTAGGGAAAATTGTGCCTAATGTCTCCAAGAGAGGACCAATCGAAGAATAAAAGATTCACAACTTAGGGGATACAGTGTGTCATATCAAGCCACTAAGAGGAATAAAATATTCTAAGAGAGATCAGGCTCTTGAAGGACATAACACCCAATGTCACCACAAAGAGAAAGATGCATAGAATGAAGTAAGAAGACTACACAATGAAAAATGAATTAAAAAAAGAATAATGCTAATGTATGCCCCCACTTTAAAGAAATTTCTAAACACCATGCTGTAAGGAATTACTTTAAAGTAGAAGATGATCAATGCTCATAATGAAGAGGACATGAGAGCTTATTTGGAAAGCCATATGCCAAGTCATATGTTTCCAAATGAAGCTACGTCCTAAAAAAGGGTTTCCCCCATAATGAAATCCCAAAATGATATAAGGGATCCATAGATTTGGGGTTAGTATGTCTTTGCTACAATGTTTTTAGAGAGCTCAAAACTGTCATCATTCCCAAAATACTCATGGAATAAAAAGAATGACATAAAGAGAGAAAAAAAAATCTTTTGCATCAACATGGAAGAGACCTAAATATCCTGATGCCTTGCATCATCCCCAAAAGGAAAACACAAGGCATATGAAAATGATAAAGAAAAATATTTTGGGTCAACATGGAAGAGACTTAAATGTCTCGACGCCTTGCATCATCCCCAAAAGGAAAACACAAGACAAAGAAAAGGATGAAGGAAAAGATTTTGGGTCAACATGGAAGAGACCTAAATGTCTCGATGCCTTGCACCATTCACAAAAGGAAAACACAATACAAATGAAAAAGATAAAGGAAAATCTTTTGGGTCAACATGGAAGAGACCTAAATGTCTTGACGCCTTGCATTATCCCCAAAAGGAAAAAATAAGACAAATAAAAAGATAAAGGAAAATATTTTGGGTCAGTTCATGGAAGAGACCTAAATGTCTTAATTCCTTGCATCATCCTGAAAATAAAAACACAAGACAAAGAAAAGATAAATTTTTACAACATATAGAAGAATATAGATACAAATAGAGGAATGTTGATGCAAGAGCATCTGGATGCATGGAGAATCTTGCACAACCAATTTTTTTTTTTATGTTTGTGTTTTGCGTTGATTTTTTCCTTGCAGGAACTTTTATTTTAAATCCTCAAATCTTCCAACACAGTAATGTTTAATGCTGGGATTGTTGTGAGTGGGTATTTATTGTAAAATTGTAACTCCATTCTTAAAAAAAATTGAAATTGCATGTTTTTGGAGGATTGCAAGGATGGGTATTAATGCAATGGAGACAATGGGTGTAAGGAGGGAATACCATTTTTGAATGGTCATTTAATTCTCAAGCTCGGAAGAGGAAAACCACATCCAAGAAGGGGTGAGAGCATTATGAAAGTTTGACTAGCAGGGTAGAAGAAGAGGGTCGTAATTGTGAGACCCAATCTTAGTAAAATGGCCATAAGTTTCTTACATGGAATCAAAATCAAGAATTTCAAAATGATTTAGAAAGATGGGAACAAGGTGCATCAAAAATAGAAACCAATTTAGAAGATTCAGAGAAATGAGGGAGCATTGATGAATAGAAAGTGACCGGTTTTAAGAAAATTTTGGTGGAGAAAATTGATGCTGGGAATGTGAGAGATGGTGATTGTTTTGAAAGAAGGAGGATGCGATGTCAATTGATATGTGTTGCAGGTTCCTTTTTATGTTAAAAAAATCAATAGTTAGATTTTGGGTCGCTTGTAGGTGTTTTTAAAGAAAATGAAGTATGTTTGTGTTTGCCTGTAGATTGGTTTTGCAAGATTGACATAGTTTGGCATATGAGGAAGCTATTGTATAGCAATGTTGTTGTAGATATTATGGAATGAAATAAAATTTGAACGTGTTGCATTCATTTTGGGTTTTATGATTTTTTTTTTGATTACAATAGAGACTATGTTGCATTGTGAGTTTGTGAGCAATAGTTTGTGCTTGCACCAAATGGTATTAGAGCCAGTGATCTTGAGTGCATAAGCAGAGCACCGAATGTGAGGTAGCTTATGCCAGGATCTATAGGTGAGGATTAAAGTTGTTTCAAAGATCCAAAGGTTTTTGTAGGTGTGTGGGTTCTTGCAGCTACAAAGAGATGAGAAGACTTTAATTTCATAGAAGAAGAGGTTGAGAGGATTTCAAGATGCTTCTGAGAAGGATAATTCGTAGAAGAATAGAGAAAATGCTAGGAAATTTTTGCAATGAAATGAGAAATGAACTAAGAAATATTGCTACAGGTTTGAGAAGAAATCTAGAGCAAGAGGATACACATATTGAAGATGAGGAAGTTTTAGATGAGGAACCTGAGAGGGAAAATGAGGAGCCAACAGATGAAGGAGAAGAAATATTTTTGAGAGCAATAGCCCAAATCAACAGAGGCCATAAAATGGAAGTCCCTAATTTTTTCAGGCATATTGAATCCTAAAAATCTAATAGATTGGATTGGAGAGTTGGAAGATTATTTTGAGTTTGAGAATATTAAATATCCACAAAGGGTAAGATTGGCATACACAAAGCTCAAGGGACATGCTACATATTGGTGGAAAGAGTTGAAAAAAGAAAGAGTGGATAATGGTGAGATGAAGATAACATAGTGGAGATAGATGGTTCCTAGATTGAAGGAAAAATTTATTCTAGGAGATTATGAGTTGGAGTTGTTCAAAAAGCTTCAAAATCTAAAACAAAATGACATGAGTGTGAAGGATTATACAGAGGAATTTTACAAGATGGTGATTAGGTTAGGGCATCATGAAATGGATAGAGAGAAGGTGGTTGGGTATATAAATGGACTTAGATTTAATATCCATGATGATATGAGTATGTTGAAGATTTCTACCATTGAAAAGGCTTACCAGTATGCTTTGAAAGTAGAGGAAAAGGTAAAAGGAAGCAAAATAATTCAAGAGGAAATGGGAAGATAGCAACAAAAAGAGGACAACCAAGCAGCTACAAAGGGGAGCAATATTTTGAACAAAGAAACTCAAAATGGAACAAAGGAGCAAAAGGAAAAGAGTATTCAATAGGTGGATGTGGCAGCAGTAGCAGAGAGTTCTTGGGCTAGTGTTTCCAATGTGGAGAAATAGGACATAGAGTTTATGAGTATCCACAAATACACCAAGAAACTTGTAAAAGAAGTGAAAAAAAGGAATTACATGGTGCAGGAAGACAAGGAGAGTGTAGCATCACTAGAGGATGTGGTAGAACCAAAGCATGGAGAATCCCTTATATTCAAGAGAGTATTGGTGAATCCAAGCAAAGAGGAGAATGGACCATCTCAGAGAAGGAGTCTCTTTCGTACCATATGTAAATTAGGAGGTAAGTATTGTAAGATCATTGTAGATAGTGGTAGTACAAATAACTTGGTTTTTGAAGAGATGGTAGAGAAACTAGGATTGAATAGGATTAAGCATCAAAATCCCTATAAAGTAAGTTGGCTATAAGAAGATCATGAGTTAGAAGTGAAAGAGAAATGCTTGGTGAATTTTCATATTGGTCCTTATAAAGATGACGTTCTATTGGATATTATGTCCATGATTGCATGTCATGTTTTGTTAGGAAGGCCTTGGAAATTTGATAGAAAGGCTATCTATGATTGTAGAGAGAATTCGTACACCATTATGAAAGATGGGAAAAAGTATATTTTGAGTTCATTAAATGAGAAAGAGAAGAAGGTTAAGGACAACAGTCTTATGAATTGTTGTAGGTCAGAAAAACTAGAAGCAAAGGTCGCACTAGAGGTTGGAAATAGTTAGAAGAAGGCTTTTGAGAATAGAGGTACAAGGGGGGTACATAAGAAAAGCAGTGATACTAAGATGGATTAGAATAAATCATTGGTTATAGACATGGTTAAGTCTCACAAAGAATATAAATTATATTTACAAAAGAAGGTTAGCAATGAAAATTTACAATGTGCAGGTAGAGAACAACAAAAAGGAAAAGCGAAGATGGGACAAGAGGGAGCTACAAAAGTTCAAAATGAAATGAAGAAAAAAGAGCGTGAGGGAAAATAAGACATATGGATGTAAAACAAGCATCAAATTACTATCCAAATCTCATCCAAATGTTCATGAATTTTCAACTCATGGAACATTTCAATTTGCTCAATGTGTTTGATGTAGGAGCATCGGGGTGCATGGACAATCTTGCACAACCAATTTTTTATTTTTAATTTATTTTTATGTTTTTGTTTTGTTTTGATTTTTTTCTCATAGAAACTTTTATTTTAAATCCTCAAATATTCTAGCACAGTAAATTTTAATGTTGGGATTGTTGTAAGTGGGTATTTATTGTAAAATTGTAACTCCATTCTTAAAAAATAATTGAAATTGCATATTTTTTGAGGATTGGAGGATGTGTGTTAATGGAATGGAGAGATTGGGTGTAAGGAGGGAAGACCATTTTTGAATGGTCATTTAATTCTCAAGCTAGGAAGAGGAAAACCACTTCCAAGAAGGGGTGAGAGAGCATTCTGAAAGTTTGATTGGCAGGGTAGAGGAAGAGGGTCATAATTGTGAGACATAGTCTTAGTAAAACGGTCATAAATTTCTCATACAGAATCAAAATCAAGAATTTTAAAATGATTCAGAAAGTTGGGAACGAGGTGCATCAAAATAAAATAAAAAATTAGAAGATTTAGAGAAATGAAGGATCATTGATGAACACAAAGTGACAGTTTTTAAGAAGCTTTTGGTGGAGAAAATTGATGTTGGGAATGTGAGAGATGGTGATTGTTTTGAAAGGAGGATGTGATGTCAATTAATATGTATTGCAGTTTCCTTTTTATGTTAAAAAATAAATAAATCAACAATTAGATTTGGGTTTCCTGTAGGTTTTTTTAGAGAAAATGAAGTTTGTTTGTGTTTTCCTATAGATTGATGTTGAAATATTGACATAGTTTGCCATACGAGGAAGCTATTGTATATCAATGTTGTTGTAGACATTATGGAATGTAATAAAATTTGAATGTGTTGCATTTGTTTTGGTTTTATCATTTTTTTATTGTAATAGAGAATATGTTGCATTGTGATTTTGTGAGTAGCAGTTTGTACTTGCATCAAATGCACAAAAAGAGAGATACACCAAAAAAACTAGTACGGGGGATCACATTATGCACACACAATCACATAAAAGAAACATGAAAAGGAAAATAAATACAAGACTAGTAAGGAATATGCGAGTCAATCTATTAGTAGGTCATTTGCATCCCAATCTTGTTCATAGTATATGGAAGGCAAAAAAATAGCCTAAGGGACAACAAGTGCTGAACTAGGATTGTCACCAGTTTATCACTCTTCTTAGGATAATTATCATTTAAGCTCATAGAAGAGTAATTTTTTTTATTTAACTCATTATGCACATCTTCATCAATTTCAGCAATCTCATCATCATCATACAAGTTAATCACAATGAGAGGTTGAATGATAATGTCTAAAGAAGAATTTATTTCTTGTTGTTGTTGAGATATAAAATATTTTTGTTGTGGCAAAGAAGGAGACTCATCATGTATTTCTTTAGTTAAGTTTGGATGTTGATTTTCCTTTTTTTTTTCTCTTCGTTTTGCCTTCAAGCAAGAGCACGACATCTAAGCCTATGCTCTCTAGCATTTTTCAACCATATTTTTTTTTTCCCTAAGGGGAGGAATGAAAGGAAGTACAAGAGGTTGTTCAACCACTTTCTCTTTAGCTTTGTAAATTTTCTTTATCTTAAGAGGCATGACAAGATTGTTTTGGTTGTCTCTTGGTCATTTGTAGGAGATAGGAAAAGTATTTGTCTTAGGTTGGTCTTGGTTATTTGGAATGTATTTAGGTTCAATCATGGTTTTTTCAAGGATAGGAGGCTCAATCATAGGTTGAGACATGTTTCTAAGGGATATTTTTTCTATGCATTTCACCTTAAACCTTTGATAAGATTTGAAAAAGAAGTCCTCATGAGGTTTAACAGGTTCCATAGGTTTGGGAAAAAATAAATCTAATGAAAAACTCCCATGGGAAGACATAGGATCAAAGCCACTATGGTGCACAGCAAATATTTCATTGTTAAAGGGAAACTTTAAACATTTATGTATGAATGATAAGACGACTTCCATGGAGTGTAGCCATGGATAACCAAGATTCACACATAATTGATCTGACATTGTGATGATGAAAAATGAGACATCTAATTGTTTCGGTTTGATTTTTGAAGGAAGGGCGATCGATCCCATCGTAGGGCAAGAGAAATATTTATGCATTTTTATCCATGCTTTCAGTTTATCATATGTTTCTTAATAAAGTTCTTGCACAAGTAATAATTATTTAGTGATCACATTCTCTCCATAGATGGGATAAATGAATATCCCATTAGTGGGATTGTCATTGATTCGACTGACTATGTAAAGAGGACCATCAGGTGCATTTCTAATTATATCTTTAGATGAGAAAGCAATGTCAAGATGATTTTTAGTTCAGCCCTTACAAGGTAGAATTTTGATCAATCCAACCATATCATCCACAAGACTTTTTTCAATAGTATCCATAGGACCTTGTTCAATAGTATCCATGTTGTCATTATCCATGTCAACATTCATCACATCATTCTTTTTGTTTTTCTAGCTTTGAAAAATGAAATATTATGATTTGGCATAGGGTTGGTAAAGAATTGTAAGTTTTGGTTAGGAGGGAAAACAAACTTATTTCATTGATCATTAACACCTCTAATTTGAAGTTGACTAGAATCAATGAGGTCTTGCACGAGATGTTTAAGATGCTTACAATGTTCTATATCATGTCCATTTTTTTAGTGATAATGATAGTAAGAATTCGATCTAAAGTTCATAGGTATAGGCTTATTAGGATTGAGAGTTTTAACGGAAGGTAAGGAAATCATTTTCTATTCTATAAGTTGTAACATTGTGTTATGGAGGGTAGCAGGTAAGGGAGTAAATTATCTAGCCAGACCCCCATATGTAAAGGGACTTCTCTTTTGTATAAAATCCACTTGGGTATCAACATGTTGAGCTGTTTGAGGGGGATTTAGTTGAAGGAAGCCTTTATTCTATTTCCTAAAATGTTGGAAATTGTTTTGATTTACGGATTTAGAATTTTTTAGGTTAGATAGAGGTGGGTTTTGTTTCACGATACTAACCAAGTTTTGATAATCACGAAGAGTAGTAAAAAAGTGTATAAAGCAAGGGAAATTTCATCATGCCAAGATTATATTGTATCTTAGTTTGCAGGTTCTCAATGAAAATATATTGAAGGTGAGGGTTGCAAATATTTACGTCGATTTGGGAATAAAGCGATTGGTAGTGTGAAATGAAGTCAATAACCTTTTCATCATAATTTTTCTTACATCTCATCAAATCAGATAATGTAATCTTAGGAGTTATGTGCACTTGGAAATGGTTTATAAAAGTCTCAACAAGTTCATTGAATGAACAAATTAATTTTTTTGTTAATGAGGAAAACCATTCTAAGGTGGTATCTTTCAAGGACCTAGGAAAAATCTTAGCCAAAAGCTCATCTTCAAGGAAAAAATCACTACATAAGGATATATAAGTAGAAAAATGGTTAGAAGGGTCTCCTTTTCCTCATATTTCTCAAACCTAGGAATCTCTATACCTTGTGGTATTGGCATTCACAATATCTACAAGGATAAGGGATTGCTTTAGACATAGTATATAGGTTGAGCATTTTGATTTTGGTTTATGGTGGAAATTTGTTTTTGAAGGGATGAAATAGTTTGCAAAAGTTGGTTAAGGATGGTGTCATTGGTTGTATTTTGAGATGAAGGTGAATATGGTGGAGGTTTATATGTGTTCAAGGGGGAAGTGAATGGAATGCTTATGGGAGGGAAAGTGGTAGGAGATATGATATGAGATGCCACAAAGGTACTAGGATTGCTAGTGGAAATACCCAAGGTAGGAAAGACATTACTAGAAGGTTACATCTTTGTTGTAACTTGAGGATTGGTATAGGTAGGAATAGAGGCAATGGTTGTGGGAGGAGGAATTTAAATTCCTCCTTGATCTTGGACATTGTTCGGAGGTTGATCACAACTAGTAAGTTTTCCAAAAATATAAGCTAGGTTATGCTCAAGTTTTATTCCTTCTTCACTTTCAATCATGTGATGTATGTTATCTACAATGGGAATAGTAGTGTTGGAAATTTTTTCAATGCTTAGTTGCTATTGTAGGTTTGCTAATTCTTCATGTATTTGGATTATGTTTTCTCAAGGGACACTAGCAACCCTTGTTTCAACACTTATCATGCTAATTGAAGGTAGATAGTTGTTAAGGGTATGGCCCATACTTAGTGCACTAGTGTCAGCACTACGAGTGAAATAGCTAGATAACCCAAGATCCATGATGAGTGTGCTATCATAAGATGAAATAAGTATCAAACTATGTCTCACTATAGTATTAGCAATAGGACACCAAGTTGTAAAGTTCATGCAAGGGACAATCAATGAATGCAAGATAAATGCAATGAACACAAGATAAATGATATTCTTTAATTTTGATTCTTATGCTTACAAATGCACTTGAAATGAAACCAAATTAAGCTAGTTATAATTAAATGAATGAAACAAAAAATTGGTAAACTAAAACAAAGATCTAACAACAATAAATAGAAGCATATAAACAAGGTTTTTAATGCTGTAAAATATAGTTTCAAGTATGGAATGAGATTAAATCACCTATAGGGGTGTATGAGTCCAAATTAGGGTTTTTGAAGGGTTAAAATGCTGAAAAAAAAACATAGAATTCCTATAAATCAGGTAAAACAACCTATACCAGGACTAAATCGCCCAGAGGGGCGTATGAGTCCCAGATTAGGGTTTTGAGATTAAATTCAACAAATTATGATTGAATGTTAAGGTTTCTTATTTGTATGCTATCTAGATTGTTTGCAATGTCAAATTTCAAATGGAATTCAATGATTCAAGAGGCAAAAATGCATCTTATATGCACTTTCACTAATGCAAGATTTAGAAGCCCTAAATGCAAATTAACTAATGCAAGATCTAATGCAAAGTTAATGTAATCTAGATCTAGGATTGAAATGCACTCCAAATCATAAATAAGGTTTCCAAAGGCTAGGTTCACCAAAATTAAATAAGGGAAATAGGTGTGTGTTCACGTTTTAGGAGATGAAGCACACAAAGGGGGAAAAGGGTCTCTTCCTATTTCACTCATAGTTCATTCAAGGAAACCCTAGAGATCTCAATCTAATGGTTCAATTGAGAGAAGGGATTTCTATAAGGTCTCCTTGGGTGTGATTAGAAAAAGGGGGTTCACCACTAAGTAAAGGCTTAGGAAGAAGGAGATGCAAATGATATGCAAATCTAGCCAAGTAACCTAGGAAATTAAACTCAAAATTAGAATAATGAACTGAGAATGAATAGAGGTGCACTTGGAAAAGTGGAGATGCCTGAAACAAGTTCTAAAATCCCTAGATCAAACCTCAAACCTCAAAACACCTAAAAACATGAATTATGATTGATCATTAGTTAAGTGTCAGGATTATCCTTAGAGAAATGTATTAAATAAGGCTGGTGGATACAAAATAGAGCCAAATAAGGCATAAAGATGCTCAATTTTAGTAGGGAGGGCCCAAACAAGTGTGAAAATATAAAGGGATACTTTATTCTACACTATAGTAATGCACTGGGAAAGTGAAATGGTATGTTTCAAATGTACACCTTGTTATTCAATTAGAAAAGAAAAATTGTCCTACCTAAATGTTTGTAGTATAAATTGTTCACTTGTGGGTAAAACATAGTAAAATCAATGGGTAGAAAAATGGGAATGTTACACTTATATTGCTATATATCCTTCTTTGTTGCTATTTTGTTTAAGAGTTTTGATTTAGTTAAGTGTTGAAAAGTTCAAGTTTGGGAAGGACTTAAGTTTTTTGTGTAGACTAATTCAACCCCCATCTCAATCTCCAAGTGTGTTAAAAAATTGGTATTAGAGCCAAGTTCCTTTGAAGAAAGCTTGATCACTTGAGGAAAATATTCAAGATTTCTCATGATGGTTCATACAATGGTCCTAGGTTTGATGAGACTAATTATCCTTTCTAGAAACTAAGCATGGAAGGCCACCTAAACTCTCCTAGGTTGGGTGTGTGGAAATAAATTAAGGATGGTTATGTTTCTCCTACTACTACTCCAATAGTTCCAACTGAAATTAGGTATATGAGTATAATTCCAAGGCTAAGAAATCTCTCTTGTGTGGATTGGTTGATTAAATTTTTTTGAAGGTGATGAATTGGAACTCTGCTAAGGATGTCTGAGGAAAGCTTAGTAGTATCTATGAAAGTGATACACAAGTGAAGCAAGCCAAGCTATAGATATTTAAAAGTAGATTTGAGACTCTGAGGATGAATAAGGATGAAGAAATTACAAGCTATATGCTTTAGGTACATAATTTTTTTTTATGATATCACTAGTCTTGATGTAGAAGTAAAAGAGAATGAAATTGTGAAGAAGATTTTGAGATCTCTCCCAAAATCTTATCTAGTCATAAAGTGTCTGCCATTGAAGAATCCAATGACCTGGATCAATACTCAGTTGATGAAATGTTTGGTTCTCTTACTGCCTTTGAAATGAGAGAATTTGACAAGGATTTTCTAGAAGTGGAAGTTGCTTTCAAAGCTAACAAAAAGATTGAAGATGAATTTATTGATGAAAATGATGAATTTGATTTAAAGTTGAAGCAATCTTTGTGAGAAGGTTGAAGAAAAGCATTGGAAAGTACAAAAGTAAGATACCTTTCAAATGTTTAAATTTGAAATAGAGGTGTATCTTTATGCATAGAGCTATGCTTCTATTAAAAAAAAGATGCCACTCTATGTGATAGAGGCACCACTCTGTATGATAGAGGGACCTCTCTATGTGATAGAGGCACAACTTTACAGATAGGACCAAAAATAACTTTTTGGGATCAAAAAATGGTGTTTTCATCAAGGAAACTAAGAAACTACTTCACCATGTAGTTAGTGACTCAAAATGAAGGTTAGATGAAGAAAAAACGTGAAGAAACCCTAGAATATGCACTTTGAGACAACTTGGTGTAGCTATATGCACAAAGTTGTGCTTCATTTAACAAAGGTGCCACTCTATGTGATAGAGGCGACATTGTATGTGACAAAGGCACCCATCTATGTGAAAAGGCACCCCTTTGTGTGACAAAGGAACCATTTTGTGAAATAAAGGTGCAACTTGACAAAGAGAGCCAAAAAATGGCTTCTAGGAATCAAAAATGGAATTTTTTGACCAACCTAACTCAAAAAACATGTATATGATTCTGTAAAAAATTTGAAAACATGAAGATCTTGCTAAAATATGTAGATTATATGGTTAGAAGAACTCAAAATAAGAAAAACCCTAGATGACGTAGAAATTTTTAAAGAAGCCCTAACTTTGAAAACCCCTAAAAGCCCTAGTTTTATAATGAAAATGATGATTCCTCCTACAAAACATAATGTTAGAATAATGATACCCTGTAAAAAAAAACTTGAAAATTAAAAAAAAACCTAAATCTAGGTAATGGATGTACTGGTCACTACATAGGCATAGCTCTATAAGGTAGCTACAAAGGCACAACTTTATGAATAGATTTGTGCTTCTATTGAAATAGAGGTATCACTCTACCAAGACTCATGAAAACTTCATAGAACATTAGAAAAGGGATGGGGTAACCCACCAGGTGTCTAAAATGAATAAGGTAAAAGTGATAATGAAGGTAAATCAATCAATGCATAAAGTAAATGAACACAAATTGACTTTATACCTTCATCATGCTTCTTTTCATGGATTGAGCTTTCATCCAAACTACTTGTAGATTTTCCTAAATATTGATGATATGTGGCTACTCATTTTTTTTGTAGCATAAGGGTATGATGGAGATAGCTTATGAAAAATGAGATCCAATGCCTCAATATATAGAATTTTGATGAGTGGAACCAAGGGTTGGGATGAATTGATTTGATTGAAAGGGCTAAGATTGAATGCTATGGTGGAGAATTAGCCTTGTGACAAGTGTCACAAGAGGGAAAGGGGTGTCAGAGGGAGGTGTGCTCACACATGTGTGAGCACACATTTGGTAGAGTTAGTGGGATTGCGTAAGAGGTTAGTGGATTTGTGTAAGAGGTAGGTGGGATTCACTCATGTGTGAGAGGAAGGTATGAGGGGTAGGCTAGGACACTTGTCACACGGTGACAAGTTTGGGGGAGGTGGAGAGTTAAAAATTGGGAAAGGATGCTAATGAGGGTTAGTCACATGTATTAAATTAATTAATCAAGGATCAATAAATTTGATGGTGATAGGTTAAGTTAACAAACCATAGGTTCATTAACTAGGCTAGGGATACAAGTTGGAGAATGGGCTAATGATGATTAGGATGGAATTAAATAATGAGGAAATGGTAATAAAAGTTAGTTAGCCTAAATAAATAAATTAAGTATTAATTTATTTATTTAGGTGGAAAGTTTGGGGGCTAAGGTTAGATTTAATTAAATAAATGTAAATTTATTTTATTAAAGGTGGTGGATAAAGGTAATGGGAAAATTAATTAAATAAACAATAAATATTTATTTAATTAAATATTAAGATTGCTAAAGTGTATTTAGGTCACGTTTCAAGCATCTACAATAATGATCAAACCTTATATCTTGGAGAAAACAAGTTATTCCTAAACAACATAGTCCTTGGAAATTATATCCTAAATTCTCCACCAAATAATTCTCACATCTCCTATTCTCTACCAAGAAAACCCTTATCCTTTCATAATTATCACAAGGCTTAGTTTTACCTTGTCATTAGTTCCAACCTTTCAATCCACCTATCCAAAATACATCCACTATCTTATCTAATCCTAAAATTAGTCTTGATCCAAATGCAATAATCCTAATCCATAAAAACTTGCTATGCAATCTAGCACATCATCCAAAAATTCCTTGGTTTTGTTCCCAACCTTCATCCTTTAGTCAAATTAACATCATTAAGATTTATTTCCCAATCCTCACATTTTTTTCGAGATGTGTCCTTCCCATATCAACAACATTATCATCATCATCAATCAATCAACCAATTTTTAGTTAAACTAGGGGAATGATCATGTTTGTCTTTGTATCCTTGTGTATGCTTGCTTTCTTGCTTGTGTGTATCTTTTAGTAATATGCATTTTTCATTTTCCTTATGCTATTCCATTCTTGCAATACCACCCCATCAATAATTACAAAAAAAATTCAAATATAAACATGTGCTTCCAACCATCAAACTAACACACTTGAAACATGTTCTCTTAACGTAAAATCTTAGAGATCAACATCAACCTAGATAACACATAATCAAAACAATGATTTTCCATTGACTTGAAAAATTCCTTATCACACATCTCTTTTCTTACATAGGATGTTTCCTTCCTAAAACCAAACATGATCCACATCCATCCTTTAGTTTTTTTTGCACCTTAGTAGACGATAATATTGTTGTGTTTCTATTGATCATTGCTTGTCTTTTTCTTTGGTTTATGTTTTGATATTTTAATCTTTGTTTTGATTGATCTTTTGACCCACACTATTCCTACTCAAGGTCACCATGATCATTTCATATCATGGTGTTTTTTAATATGGTATAAGTTGAGGCAAGGTCTATTATTTTTGTGTGTCATGCCTGATGTTTATATCATCACATATCCACCAAGAGCATCATATTGTGAGTGTTGGGGAATCCTATTGTCTATTGTTTGTTTGCTTAAGAGTGAGTCCATACACTGGATACATCAAGTCACACTAGTCTTCTATAACCTGGTGCAGAAAATCCATTTCTATATAAAATAAAGGTTTCTAATCTAAAAGCCAACATAACACTTCATCATCATTTCATTCATAATCATTTTCCTTGCATCCATATTTAATCTTTTTTCATCCATAGTTTTCCATATTTTATCTAACATTTTATTATTCTTCTCTTCTTTTGAGAGATCATTCATCCACTTTATTCATAGGTAATCTCTTGAGGGGGCATCAATCATCTTATCTTTTCTAATTTCCATTTCTCACCTGATGAGGGCATATCATCATCATCTTCATCTCTTATAATTTTTCTTTTTGGATACTTTTATTTTCTTTGAAACAATGTTTATTTGAACATTTTTTCAAAGATGGGAAAAATGTAAACACCTAAAATATTCCTCCTAATTGTTGACCTTAATTATCATCATATAGTTCCCTAAATCATTAACTATATCTATTAATTAACCATCTATTAATCATTACATTAATTTACCATTTATGATCATTTATTACCATTTATCATTTATCACATCACAAATAATTTAATAAATTTCATTTAATCCCATTATCCATTTAATTAAATAATATTTTATTATTCAATTAAATGTGAGCTAATTATTCATTTTCAAATCATAATTTCCATTTTCATCTATTCAGTCAACTATTACTTCCTTGATCAGTTAACTTCATCTCATTTTAGAATATCAATATTCTCCCATCAATTAAATCTGTCCAATTTTATAATCTTCTTCTTCATCCATGTGTACAATTATCCATTAATTAAATCAAATAATTCATTATTATCTCTTCATGATTCAAAATAGATTTTTTCCATTTATCAATTGAGTTGACTCCATTTTAATTAATTTAACTAAAGTCTTTATTCTTATCCTCATATTCCATTTGATTTTTCCTCAAAAATTCTATAAATATAGTCTTTTCTTCATGATTTTCATGAATTTAGGCATGTTCATGGCCAACAATTCACCACCATGACAAATACATATCATGGAAAATTCACCACCACCAATTCACCATCATGAATAATTCATTGCAATAAAATTTTTGGTGATGAATTGTTGGTAGTGAATTTTCCATGAGATTAATTTGTCACAAGGTGATCAATTGTTAGCGGTGAATTTTCCTAGAGCCAATTTTCATATCTAACATCTTTATGCAAATATTGTAGAGGAAGGGGACTAACTACTCCAGGACTCCAAGTCATGAGAGATTCCTAAACAATAGGCTACCTTGATCTACCCCAAGTTTTGCTAAGTTATTTGGAAAGGTGAAGATACTAAGGTTGAAAAGGAAGAGCAATCTGGTTGTTGTTGTCCTTCTGCTAACCCGAGTGTTTAAGAGGGTCAAATGAACTGATTTCCAGAGTCCAACCTTCTAATCAAACAATTTTTTTCCTGAGTAAAACAACATAGGATACATACTCCAATGTGGTGGGCTAGTGTCTCAATGGTGCATTCGTGTCTGTACAGACAAAAGGTCTTAGAAACAAATTAAAACATAGGAAATCCAACTAATAGCTTGAGTAATGAAGTTTTATGCTACGATAGAATAATAGAAAAGTACAAAAATGAAATATAAAGAGAAGAATACTTTAACTAAACTATGCTTGAGTTGATAGAGAGGAGGTGAGAAAAGTAGACCTTTTTATTTGAGAGTTAAATCTTCAAAGAGCTCCGCACGAGAGCACCTACACACACAAGACCAAGGAAAATGTGGCAGCTATTTTTAGAGGACTGCCTCATTTAGTCCCCCACTTTGGTATTTCCACCTCTATAGACAACCATATAGCAACAAAGTGTAGAAAATGATAAAGAGATATGTAGAAGTAGAAGTGCCAAGAAATAGCACAAACAACAATGCTACTATGTAATATAATGATGCTATAGACACGTAAAATGTACCGATTGACATTGTGCATCTAATCCTGAATACTAATGTTGTTTCATCCTAAATCATCCTTTGGTCTAACCATTTAATCAAATTCCTCAATCTGATTAAATTCATCAATATTCCTCTCTTAATTAAATAAATCATTTTATCTAATTAAATCAATTCATCTGATCTAATTATCCCTATCTAATTAAATAATTAATTTTATTTGATTAAATCTCTAAAGTCCATCCATTAAATTAAATAAAAACCTTATTTGATTTAATCTAACACCATCTCTTTTAATTAAATAAATCAGAATCCTTATTTAATTAATCTCTTGTCATATTCCTCCCTCTTTTGATTTAAATAAATCCATAAATTTGAGTCAAAAAGGTCACATCATCTAACCTCTCTCATTAAATTAATTAACCCATGATTAATTTAATCTCATCTCATGTCCCATCCTCTAGATAATGCAAGTTGCACATGAAAATATATTTAATCCATTTATTAAATCTCTATTTTCCTCACAAGGCATCTTTTGGAATATTCTCTCAATTTGAATTCAAAAATTCCAAGTCAAGATGTACATCCAACAAGGCAATAACTTCATCTTATATGTCCTTTTCCTTGAGCCAATTGGAATTTATTGCATTTTCCCTTCCCTCTTGCAAGTCATTTCACCAAATTTGAAATTCAAAATTATGCATTTACTGGCACAATCCCCAAATCTTGCACATCCTTCATCCATTCATAGATTGACAAATGGCATCATGCCATTGGATGAATGTTTGTCACACATTGCTCAAAATTGGACATTCATCCATCTTGGAACTCTATAAATAAAGAGCTCATATCCTCATCTCATCATCCACAAATTATGCAAAGTTATTATATGCTAAAATATTTAGCTATTCTCATCCATCAATCTTGAGTTCTTAGCTAGGGTTTTTGCAGATTTTGGCTTGGAGCTCTCATCTCTCATCAACAAAGTGGATCAAATATTCATCAACACATCAAGTTTGCATCTTAGGAATGGGGAAAGGGCCAATTTTCACATCAAATTGGAACCAATTCCCCCATGGGATCATGAGTTTGCACATTTAAATTAGGATTTAATCTTTGTTTTTTTATTTCCATTGTGTTCTTTGATATTTTCTTCCTAGTTTGAATGTTGTAAATGGATTTCATGGGGAATCCTTGTTTTAGCTTGAAATTCCTTGTTTAACTTGTTTATTCTTGTTGTTTTGTAGGTACTAGAATTGGGGTTCACACGTTTGGCGCTAGAAGGAGGGCAACATTCCATTTCCAATCAGTTTTTCCCAAAATTTCTACATTTTTTGCTCATACACAAAAATTTGCAACGCTGGGAGCTCAGCATCGCTGTTTTGGAACCGCTATCTCTTCAGCGTCACTATATTGCACCATGAGAAACTCAAAGTGCGATGCTAGACTCTTCTCGCCCAAAAAAATTGAATTATAAACTCCACCATTGGGCTCATTGACTCATAGACATTTTAAAAAATAATCAAAGTATGACGCTAGAAGAAAACTGTGACCCTGGGCAAAAAATGCAGCACAGTTGAGCTCTCTATCCCGACATAGAGTGATGTTGACTGGAAAGCAGCACTGTGAGAGCACGGCTCAGAAATCAAACTGTGACGTAGTTATGAGTTGTGATGCTGGAAGGGAGTAAAAAGGGGAAATTTAATTTTAGCACATGTTATTTGATTAATGATTAATTTGTTCTCTGTTTTCTACTTTTTTATCTTTGTATTTTTTAGAATCTGACTGGTTTTTCTTCCTTGTAGGTTGGAAATCAAAATTGAAGAAAGGAGAAGCATGAGGAGGATGTTTCATCAAATCAAAGTGTTTTTAAACACTTTAGTGTTTGATTAACACTTTGCTATGAAATTGTTAGCACTCTTTCTTTAGGACACTAATTTTCATTTGGGTTTAAGAAGAATCTTCCAATTTCTTCTTGCAAAGGCTAAAATGAACATTAGGAATGCAACTTACTAGATTTTGTTTATTGGATTAACAATTGAACAAAATGTCTCTCACTTGTCATTTGGTGCTTAAAAAGAACTCACATTTTTCTTTGTGTATATAAAAAGAACAAGTGCAACTTTGTTTTTCATGAATGCTTACTTAAACTAAAGGCATTGAAAAAGGACGTACGTGCTTCTCTCGCGCTTTATAGTGATCTTGAGAATCAAAAGGCCTTTTTCATGACTTTAGGGTGAGATAAAGCAATCACCTCCACACTTCGATTTGGGTTTAAAATTGAACAAAATCTTGTGCGAGTGTGAGTGGGGGCATTATCGTGTATATTCTCTCTCTTTGTTGCCAACAAAGATTTATTGAATTATAGATTTCATCTTTATTCACTTTTGTTCATCCTAGAGGTCCTGCCTTGGGGAAAAAGTACTCACCCAAGGGAACAACTCAACCGGTAACACTCTAAAGCCAAGAGTATTTCCAACTGGTATATAAATGTGGGTATTGGAGTAAACACCAATATCACGTGGTTGATTCTGACAAGATGGATCCGAAAGGGGACTCTTGCCATATGGGTCAATCTCCATGAACGGAAAGTCCTTATTAAAACCCATGTGCTAGAATTTTCCAAAATCCTTTAATCTATTTGTTGGTGCAAGAACGGTCGTTCTGAAGCCACCCCACACTTTTACAGTCTTTTAGGAGAAATGGAAAACATGCCATGGGAGTTTCATGGGTGTTGATGCTTGGCTTCCCCGTATAAGTGAGTGCCATGGAGGGGAGCCAGTGGGGTCAAGCATCTAACCATTCGCTAAACATAAGCATAGCTGGACTTGTCCAAGTGGGAATCCAACAAATATTGTCTTTCACATCCATAGGGTTGTACTTATTCTTGGGTTGCAAAACACATTGCTTAATCGAAAACATCTTGAAAACCAACACTTAACATCATCATCCAAATTTCAAACCCTTTTTGAGACAAATACAATTGACTAAATCCATATGTTATTGCTTTCCATTGGGATTCACATCCTTAGAGGTTTCTAAACATTGGATTACATCTCAATTTGTCTCCTTAAGTAAAAAATAGGAAAACCCTTGCCTTAAGTTCATTTAATTTCCACATAACATATCTTGTGGGGTTTGAAGAAATTAAGACATTGGACATCTTAGTTTGAAAACCTAATCAAAGAAAGTGTTTTTGGTAAAATAAATCCATTAAGCAAAGCTAAGCAAAATTAACTTTCATGTGTGTTGAAAACTCACGATTCTCAAAAAGTCCAAATCCCAAAACAAAAATCATTGGTTGGAAATCCGAAAATGAATGTTCAAATGAAATCATTTCTTGGTTACAAAGGTCTATAAAAGCATTGTATACTCTTCAATACCCAGGTCTAGGCAAACAAAGTGTCTTTTTTAGGTTCATCTTAGGATCAAAACAAGTCAAAATCCTTTTCATCCATCGTTCAAAACATCAAAACAACATCATCTCACAATCACCTTTTGGAAAATCTTGAAATCATCCTAATGCTAGGCTTTTTTGGAAAAATAAAAAATCATCAAAATCATTGAGACTAAATCCTTGAAAACATTATCAAAATCACCTTTGGCTAGGTATCTGTAGATGCTTCCTTTTGCATATGCTTAGTCAAAGTTATCAAAATCATCTTGTCTAACTTAGTATATGTAGATGAATCCTTCTTCATATGGTTAGCGAAACTATCATCTTGTTTGAATAGGTGTGGGTAGATGCATCCTTCTCCCCACACATATTCAAATCATCATCCTTTGAAAAAATATATCCCTTAGATCATCATCCAGTATCTTAGGGTCTTTTTGTTCAAAATAAAAAAGAAAATCAAAATAAAAATCAAGGACAAAATCCCAAATCCAAAATCAAATCAAAATCAAAATCTGCAAGTCCTAAAATCCTAGTATCTCATTCAAGATTTATCAAAAGCCAAAAACATCTATATCATCCATCCCTAACATCATCATCATATCATCACCTTTCGATCCTCAAGACATCCAAAAACTATCTACTTTGGGCATAAAATAAGGATCAATCCAAAAGAATCAAGAGATTCATCTCCCATATTCTTGAAAATTAATCCTTGTTTTATGGTTCTAACTAGATCTTAATACAAGAAGAGTATGGAAGCCAAAAAAGAAACACCCGCTTCAAGCGATCTTAGCCAAACAAATGTGGAAATGAATCTTGCTGAATCAAGTAATCCTTTGACCATCTCATCATCACAAAATCCACAAGAGGAAAAACAAGGAGAGGATCTTACCTTTGGAATGTCTCACAAAGAAATAACTGAAATGCTTCAAAATCCAGAGAACCATAAAATCATCAACATCATGATGAGGCTTAACCCTTCGTTATACATGCTTGAACTAGCAAAAAAAGGGGCCAAGTTTCCTTCAAATTTTGATGTGAGTACTATAGTAGAGACATCTTTTCCTCCAATCTCATCCACCATTCCCATTTCATCTACACCCCCATCTCAAAACATCGTGCAAAACATTCCACAAATCATGACATCTTTTGTTCCAACCCAACCTAACATTAATAAAGGAAATGCATTTTCCAATGCTATCAAAACACACCGCCTTGTTAATTATCAAAACTTGGATGCAAACACCATATTGAACAAAACGTACCCCAAAATCCATTATACAAAAATGTTCCTCTCACCTTCCATCATGATCCATCATCATCATTTTTTCACGCAACACCTCAAACACCTCTCCTCACAAATTAACAAGAAGAGGGAGATATGTTCAGACCAGGGGGCATATTCGACAACACAACATTTTCACAAGGACTCGTACCGCTCACATTTCCACCTCCCCCACCATTTCCATTATCATCCACACCACTCCTTGGTTTAGGGCTTCTCCCCCTACCAAGTATCGATCAAAATAACATCACATATATCAACCAAAGCATTATGTCAAACACGTAAAACTTGTCGTCAACATCACAACAATAGACAATAAATGCACAAGCAATTGCAACATCATCGAACACACCCCTAACATCACAAAGAATGGTCTCTCAAGGACCAACCATCACATCAACACCACCATCCAACACAACATCATCACCCACCACAAACGCCATTCTGAATCCACCACTAGCCCCACCACCACCAACTTTGACCACATCAAACCAATACAATGCACATTGCAAGCTACTTTTCAAAGGGGATTCCAACAAGTGAAAAAAAAAGAAAGCCGTACACCTAGTTGCTTAGCAAGCTTCTCAAATTGCATAAGCTGCCCAAGCTGCACAAGTCGCATTACAAGCACAACACACCACACAAGCCCAAGCTTTATTGCGGCAACAACAACAATAGGCTGCTCAAGCACAACTTCTATTGCAACAACAAGCAACAAAAGCACAAACAACACAAGGGAAAGATCAATATCAGGCACAACAAGCCCAATATCAAGCACAACTTCATGCACAAAGAAAAGCAACACAATTGCAAGCATATCAACAAGCATTAAAGCAATATCAAGAGCAACAAGAAGCAACACAATTGGTAGCTCAACAACAAGCATTGTTGGAACAACAACAAGTACAACAACAAGCATTGTTGGAACAACAAAAATCACAAATATTAGCACAACAACAACAAGATCAACAACAAGCATTGTTCATACAAAAGTAGGTAGAAGCCTACCTCGCTTGGCAAAACATACAAATACCATCAAAAAACACACTGACCAACACACCCATCCAACCCATGATTGAAACACCCCAAAACACTTTCATCCCCCCTTGATCCACAAAATGATGTGATGACACAAATCAGGTTGCTCTCGCAACAAGTGCTCGATCTTCAATCAGGGTGAACAACCAAAACACCAAGCAACTTGTGTCCCTATCCATTTGATAGGAGCTTAGTAATGAATCCATTCCCCAAGGGATTCAAGATCCCCAAATTAGAAAAATATTGAGGGATAGGAAACCCTAAAGATCACATCAGGGAATTCCAGGTTCATTGCATGGAGGTCGCATATGATGATATTTATCTGATGCAGCTATTTCCTAGGAGCTTGGTTGGCCATGCTATGGAATGGTTCTCTCGCTTACCCTCAGGAATGAGAAAATTTCAAGAAATTATGGATGCATTCATTAAGAACTACACATGCAACATCACAATGGATGTTATTATAGAAGAACTTTCGGGCTCTGAAACAAGGAAAGGGAGAATCATTCGGCTCATTCCTACAATGATGGTGATCTAAGGCCAATCAGAGCAAGTGGACCATGCCAAAAGAACAAAAATTTTGCATGATCATAGCCAACCTTGAAGGTTGCTTGGAATTTCATCTCAAGGTTCAGGGCATCACCACATATGATCAGTTGATCCCCAAGGCACTTAGCATTGAAAGAGCCCTTGTGACTCAACCCGCAGAATCAACATCATACCACGAACAACAAAACAATTGCCCACCATCCAACTACAATGATAAACCTTGTGCATGGGTAAGGAATAAAAACATCACTAATGATGGTGTCATCAATGCCAAGGTGGTCATTAGTGCTCCTCGCCAAAACACACCCACACCTCAAAACAAACACAACATCAAAACACTCATCACACAACACACCAAGCAAACAAAAATACAACAATCAATAACCTCAATGACCAAAGAGGAACACCTCAGGGTAAGAGTTATCCCAAATGAAAATACACCACTTGAGGGAGCCACTTGAAGACATAATGAAAAAGTTGATTGACGAAAAACTCATCAAGGATCCTACCTTTGAAAATTACCAAGAACTGGATGTAAAACCTTCTTGGTATAACGAGAATCAACTTTACGAATTCCATAAAATCAAAGGCCATACCACAAATAATTGCATGAGATTGAAAAACATCATTCAATATCTCATTGATAAAAGAATCATAAATGTATAACAACCTACAGGAAATTAGGATCTTAAAATATGCACGAATCCGATGCCAAATCATGGTGACAAAGGGAATAACAATTTTAAAGGGAAAGACATCCACTCAAAAGTAAATAATGTGTATGAAACAGTCATCACCTCCTTAGATGAATACTACATGGTCATTACTATCAAGGGCGCTTATGCCAAAGATTGTGGAGTCACCACAAGAGGCGACAAAGTAACCATCGCAGGATCATCCCAACCAAATAGAGTCCCTATATCCAGATCCGTTCCTAATGGATATAATGTCTTAGATCAACTCAAGAGAATACCAACACACATCTCCATCATGGAGTTGTTAAAAATATCATCAGCTCATAAGAAGATCCTTGAGGAAGCATTAGCCTCATCCACCATCCCCGTAGATCTTGATGTAGAGCAATTCCAAACTATGGTCGGAAATATCATTACGCCTAATCTTCTTACATTCTTTGAACAAGATTTCCCTTCCCAACCATCTCACAAATGTGCACTTCACTTGCAATCCATAGTACATAAGAGAAAAATCAAAAGGGTCTTGGTGGATAGTAGTGTGGGTTTGAACATCTATTTTGTTAGCCTCATCAAGTAGTTGAAAATATCAGAAGATTCTATCGACAAAGGAAAGGGCTTTGCGATAAGAGAATATGATGACCAAGAAAGAGTGTCTCAGGGCACAATCAAACTCCCGATTCAAGTAGGGCCTGCCATCATGGAAACCACTTGTCAGGTCTTGGACCTCGACTTGCCATATAATATCCTCTTAGGACTTCCATGGATCCATGCGATGAAAGTAGTAGCATCAAATTTCCACCAATATGTGAAATTTATACATAACAGACAAGAAGTTACCATCCATGGAGATCCTGAACCTTTCTCATACTGCAAAAATATTAAAGCAAAGTATTACAAAATCCCCCAAGTACCAAAAAATGATGAGGGCCCATCCACACCATATGTTGACCCCGCCACTCTCACATCCACTTCTGCAATAGAGACACCCGCCACTCCCACCATTCCCACCATCTCTAACATCAAGCTTATCATCCAAGATAATGGATGGGGAAACTACAAGCTCCCTAATAATGCTTTTGTGGTAGGAGAGTTACCACAATCTCCTAGATCATGGGGACACCCACAAACAAATGAAGCTTCCACATCCCAAACGTCTCCTACAGACTATCTTGAATTTACAAGTTGGGAGATCTTGGCCAGGAGGTTATTGAAGTAGATCCATCTCACATGCTATATCATGATCAAAGACCAGCACTTGAATTACCCATGGATGATAGAAGCAAGGGTTTGCAAATGATGCTCGCAGTGGGCTACGACAGAAATCAAGGACTTGGGAAAAATGACAACGGGCTTATAATACCCATCATTCCAAAGACGTGACCAATAACATATCTTGGCCTTGGATGTACCCCTCTGAGTATAACCATACATGGTCACAGTCCTCCAGTTAGAATGGTTAACAATCCTCCTCATCCAACCCCCATAGAACTGTGCCTACCCGTATCTACAGGTCGTGTCATAGATAATTTTATATTTGATGTAACCGATGTCTGTACTTTTATTGATGATGAGGATCCCACACCAAACTTACCCAAGCTATTCAAGAATACCACCCTCTACATGATTAGTACCCTATCTTTTGAATCTGACCATCAAAATCATGACATTCATTTAGTCTATCCCCAAATCATCGACTATGACCAACGAGGACCTCCATTTCTAGATACATTTAAAAATGATGAAGCACTCTCAAAATTCATGGGATTATGGGATAAAATTCTAGAGGGAGATCACAAAGCAGGGTTTATAATAGAGTTGGACACACATGCCTATTATGGGGAAATGATTGAATCCCTCAGTTGCAAAAGTGAGAAATTAAGAATCATATCCAAGTCCTTGAGTGAAAACCACACTGTGGCACTCTCTGACATGAAAAAAGTAAAAAGAAAGGATGCATCCAATGGTGAAAACCTCTTTGAGGCACCTGAGGATGGGGGATTCAATCTTCCTTTGAGAGCCATTCATCAGAAAAAGTTAGCAGTCTTGGTAGAAAAATGCAATCCTGTCAACCTAGGAATAGAGGAGACCTCGCATATCACATTCTATGTGGAATCACTACTATCAGAAGAGCAAGAGGTCCTAGCAGCATTCCTAAGGGAAAGACAAATAAACTTCGCATGGAGTTATGTTGAAATGCCAAGACTTGATCCAAAGACTATGGTTCACCATTTAGTAGTGTATCTAGAAGCAAAGCCTGCCAAACAAAAGCTTCAAAAAATGCACCCTCAAATCGCCCTGCTAGTCAAAATGTAGTTAAAAAAAATTCTAGATGCAGGATTCATACGACCAATAGATTATCTAGAATGGGTATCAAACTTGGTACCTATTTCAAAGCCTGATGAAGCCATTAGAATCTATACAGACTTCAGAGATTTGAACAAAGCATGTTCGAAAGATGACTTCCCACTTCCAAATATTGAGATGATAGTAGATATGACAACAGGACATGAGATGCTATCACTAATGGATGGATTTTTAGGATACAATCAAATCATGATAGCAAAAGAGGATTAACATAGGACAACTTTCACTTGTCCATACAATCGAGAAAAATACTGCTGGACATACTGCTGGAACATGATGCCATTTGGCTTAAAAAGTGCATCTTTGGCATACAATCGAGAAAGCTCTTAGGATACATAGTGTCAATGAGGGGCATCGAGGTGGATCCAACAAAAGTAAAAGCAATCCTCGAGATGGAGGCACCGAAAACATTAAAACAATTGAGAGGTCACCAAGGTAGACTCCAATCCATCCGATGATTCATAGCACAACTGGTGGATAAACATAACCCATATTCTCACCTACTCCACAAGGGAGTAGCGTACAAGTGGGATACTAAGTGTGAAGAGGAATTTAACAAAATCAAAGAATATCTACTAACACCACCAGTCTTAATGCCACCCATCCCAAAGAAACCATTGATCTTATACGTGTCAGCAACATCAACAATCCTTGGAGCCCTTTTAGCTTAGCATGATGAAAATGGAACATAAAGGGCTATATATTACATCAGCAAGAAAATGGTTGGGCATGAGCTAAACTATTCATTCATTGAAAAAGCATGCCTCACAGTAGTGTTTGCATCACAAAAATTCAGACATTACATGTTGGCACATAAAATTAAACTCATAGCCAAAATCGACCCTGTCAAGTATCTACTATCAAAGGCAATGCTCATGGGAAGAATGGAAAAATGGGTAATGATATTATCAGAATATGACATCAAATATGTGGAGAGAAAAGAAATCAAGGGCCAAGTCATTGCAGATCAACTCGAAGAAGCACCTATTTATTTAGAAAACCCTCTTGTCTTAGAGTTTCCAGATGAATCCATTTTCAATCTCAACGTAGCTAACCATTGGAAACTATACTTCGATGGCTCGTACACACAACATGGATCAGGAGCTCGTGTCTTCTTCATCACCCCACAGGGGGATTGCATACCAAGGTCTTATAAATTGGCATTTCCTTGCACTAATAATATTGTAAAATATGAGGCCTTAACCATAGGTCTTAGAATAGCAGTGCAATGGAACATCATAACTCTCAAAGTGTATGGAGACTCCCAATTGATCATAAATCAAGTGAACAATGAATACGAGACCAAGGATGACAAGCTCACTCCATACAAGAAATTGGTGGAAACTCTCAAATAATTCTTCATCAAAATAACATTTGAATAGATTCTTAGAACCAACAACAAAGCAGCAGATGCCATGGCAACAATTGGATCCTTGCTTGATATCCCCCACAACATTCCAAAATATGAATAAGAATATGTGTGCAAAATTACTGGTCCTGGTGATCCTTGGTATCATGACATTTACACATACCTTCGTATAGGAGTCATACCTGTCGACTTACCATCAAACCTAAAACAAACCTTTGTCAAAAAGGCATCCGAATTTGTCATACTAGGTGATACCATATATCATAGGAGCATAGAAGGAACCCTCTTGCACTGCCTAAATGCTGAGGAGGCATTAACTGCTATAACTAAAGTAGACATGGTATCTGTGGTTTGCACTCGAGTGGAATGACCATAGCCAAGAAACTTCTGAGGATGGGGTATTATTGGCCTATAATGGAAAGAGAAGCACATGATCATGCCATAAAGTGTCTACAATGTTAGCAGCATGGGGACCTCATCCATGCTCCAGCTCAAGAGCTTCATCCCATTGTCACACCATGGCCCTTTTCGCAGTGGGGACTTGATCTCATTGGGAAAATCACACCCACCTCATCTAATGGCCACAAATTTATCATAACTGCAACATAGTACTTTACTAAGTGGGTGGAGGCCATACCCATGACGTACATAACTATGAAGCAGATTTCAAAGTTCATCTTGAACTATCTCATTTGTCGCTATGGTGTTCCACAAGCCATTATCTCAGATAATGGGACACCATTCAAGAATTAGGAGGTTCGTGGCTTGTGTGAGAAATTCAAAATCCAACATCACTTCTCTACCCCATACTATCCCCAAGGCAATGGCCAAGTAGAAGCTACAAACAAAACCATCCTAAAAATCCTCAAGAAAATAGTCAATGACGCAGGTCGTGATTGGAATTTGTAGCTTAATCCCACCCTCTAGGCCTATCAAACTAGCATCAACACACCCACTGGTGCCACCCCCTTCTCCCTAGTCTACGGATTAGAAGCCGTACTCCACATTGAGATTGAGCTCCCATCCCTCATCATCACAGATGAAGAGTATCGAGTATCAAAACTAAATGAGCTGGAGCTACTGGATGAGGGATGTATAGATGCTTTAAATCATTTGCAAGTCTATCATAATAGACTCAAAAGGAGCTACAATAATAAAATCAGAAGCAGGAGGTTCCAAGTCAGAGAACTGGTATTGAAGGAGAATCAAAAAATGTCCCAAACCCAAGCAACAAAGGAAAGTTTAAACCCAATTGGTTGGGACCATTCGTCATCACAATAAGTTACAAATTAGGGGCATATCAGTTATCAACACCCGAAGGGGAACCTCTGCAAGAGCCCATGAATAACTCTCATCTCAAAAAGTTTTATGCCTAAATCTTTCAAGGTATAGAACCCCAAAAATCCAAAAAATTAGAAAAAGTCCTAAAAAAAGGTTACTTCGGCGAAAACCTGGCAAAAAGGCATCTTGGTGACAACAAAAAAATCAAACAAGTAAAAAATCCAAAAAATCAGAAAAAGGATTGAAAATAGTAAAGAGAAAAATCGTCCTCTAGTGAAAACCACTTTGGTGACACTTTGGGCAAGTACCTTGGTGAAAACCTAGCAAACAAGCGCCTTGCATAAATAAGCACTTTCCATCCACCAAGATCTTTACGGCTTGCTCTACATCATCCATCCATTGTCCATCACATCTGGATCTCCATCCATCACTCATCCACTTGCATCCGCACCATAGCTTGGTCCTATTTTCGTATCATAATCCCTCCTAGTACTACTCAGCCCATCCTTAAGGTCAGTTTGTCCTACCTTTATCAGAGTAGTCTATTGCATCACGCTGGGGGAATGTTCTTATTGGATTGGATTCGTGTATGATCTTAAAGTCCTCAAAACAAAAAATCAAAAAATCCAAAAAACTTCAGAAAATCAAAAAATCCAAAAACATCAAAAAATCATCAAAATCCCAAAAATAGGTCAAAAATTTAGTAAAAAAGGTAAAAAAAAAAAGTCGTCTTGTCAAACTATATCATCTCTAAGCTTGAACGTAGGCAAGGTTGATCTTTGATCATCCCCCGAGACACTTAGGTTAGTCCTTTAGGAGTCTGTCATAAATAAACTGACATCTCATCATGTATAACTTCATCTGTAAATCGGTCAAGTTGCCAGTTGAACTACATGGTCTCTGCGTGTATAATGTAGGCAAGGCTCATCTATTGATTAGCCCTCAAGGCCCCTAGGATAGGTCTTTGGGATAGTATCTTGGTCAAAATCTCATAAAATACCAAAAGCACTCAAAAATTGAAAATAAAAACATTTGAAAATCTCAAAAAATACCAAAAACAACCTCAAAACATTGCAAAACATCAAAAACATCCAAATATTTGGAAAAATCCATCCGCCTCATCTCGCTTGTACCTGCAATAACACCATCCATAATAAACTGATTGTCATCCTCAACCTTTGGTGAAATAGTTAGAAACAAGTCTAGCAACTTAAAAGTAAAACTCAAAAATGTCAAGTCTCAGGTTTAAGTCAATACATAAGCAAGATTGGTCAATTCTTTGTGTTAATAACCCATCATTTAATCAGTCCCCTATCAATCATCTGATAACATCATGTCCTAGGATGAATCCTTCCTATAATGGGCATTTTTTATCAGAAAGAACACTTTGGATAAACGAAATGACGTGCCCCCATCCACTAACATGTCCTAGGATGCATCCTTCTGACAATGGGCATTATCTTTTTGCAATAGTTTTGGTTCTTATCCTTGAAAACACGTTCCCTTTTGGTTAGCGGTATTGAAGAACATTGGTTTGTTTAACTTTTCTTATTGTGCTCATTCCAAGGACTTCTCGATGATATCCCAAAACAGGGGATTTAGAGAAATAGGAATGGGGGCAATGATCATTATCTTTTGTCTGCTATGCTTGTTGGACGTTCTTGTAATATAACCATGGCGAATACTTGGTTTGTTAGGTATGAATGGAGGAGGTCTAGGGAAACTTGTTGACTATTGCATGGATAGGTTTACCTTTTTGTGTTTTGGTCCGAGGTGTCTAAAACTTCTAAAGTGTATCCTAGCAAGGTTTCCGTATGTCAGGTGTGAGCAAGAATACTCCTATCTGATTGTCAAGTCAAATTCCATCACACTAGGTACAATGCCATCCTAGTATTCTATACCTCGATGCATCGTATCACGTGCGTTATCAAACATAAGAAAATTTGGCCCTTTGAAAATCCCAATTCCTTGTCAAATAATCATTCATCATCATTTGCATTTACATCATCTTGTGTCTTGTTAAAATGAATTCTTCTCTCCTTGCTAACCGCACTAAGAAGGTACTACGACAGTTGATCATCATCACCATCATCGTCATCGATCCTGCATCCACAAATCATTAGCATATTGCATAAACATATCATATAGGAATTATACACATCGCATATCCATTATCATATAAACATATTATCAGAAGCATCCATCACATTCATTCCTCACATCGCATATCCATTATCATATAAACATATTATCATAAGCATCCATCTTATTCATCCCTTGCATCGCATTTCCATTATCATATAAATCATCGCATGAAATCTACATAAGCATTCCCTAATAATTTTTGCATAATCATAAAAAATAGGTATATAATCATTTAATTCATTTGCATACATACTTGCATAGCATCATGACATTATCTCACCACAATACATTCACATTACACTCATATTGCATATGCATTAACATAACATCACATCCCATTAAATGCATCACATACATTACATCATCATTTAATACGTTTAGGATAATAACATTTGTTATTCTAAGCATCTCATAAAACCATCTCATTTTCACCATTTCATTTGCATCATATCATGACCATTGCATTCATATTTCATCATCCATATCATCTCATAAATAACACCATAAAACATTCAGTGCATAAACCATTCCACATAGGCATAAACATACAAAATTCATTACAAACAAAGCATATATGCATCCATTCATAAACATTTCATAAGCACAATTTACATATCATTTCACATATCAGACCATCGCATTGGCATTATCATAAATAGACCATCGCATTTGCATTATCATAAATAGACCATCGCATTTGCATTATTATAAATAGTGTAACTAAGGGTTATTTTAGGTTAGATTCAATGTTAGCAAATCAATACAAATCACAAAACCCAAAGAAATTACAAAACACAATGGAAGTAAACAAAAGAAAAATTATACCTGTTAATCACCGATACCTCCATGATTCACTTTTGTAACACCTTCTAGCTTGCTGGCTGATGTGTTGCCCTCAGATTTGACATGCGAGCAATCTGAAAAATACAAGTCTAAGTCCTACACCAAGCTTTGAAGGATTTGATAAAAGTATAAATGCCTAATACCTATGACAATATGAGTAAAATGCCTATGCCTAAATGTGCTAGAATAATAATATAATTCATGAATGTGTAATATCTCTGTGTAATCAAAAAAATGAGAGGAAAATGGCATTTTATAGAAAATGCGATTTTGAATAGACGGGTGAGATGAGAGATTGAGAAAATTCCCTAGAATCAATGTTTAATATTCAAAATGTCAACTCTCAATTAGGGTTAGGGAAAAATGCCCAAATGTGTGAATAAGATTTAATTAAATAAATTAAATCAAGAATAAATGTGACAGTTGAGATGAAATTAGCAAAAATCAGAAGATAAGAAGATGGGATTTTAGAAAATCAGTAATTTAGAAATTACTTGATTTGTAGAAGAATATTTCCATTTTGAATTAAATTAATTGAAAATATGGATTTTGTGGGATAATGAGTAATTGATTTTTGAAATTAATTACTAAAAGAAGAATCAGTTAACTATGTGAGACATTTTTAAATAAATCGTTTTATTTAAAAATAAAGAAGTGTCACGTACATCAATTAAATAATTAAAAATAATTATTTAATTTAGAAGAAGTGGTTAATTAATTAAATAAATTAGCAAATCTATTTAATTAAAAGAGAGGATTTAGGAATTAGTGACATATTGAATAAATATATTAAAATATATTTATTTGATAATCAGGAGGACATTAATGACAAAGATTAATTAAATAAAATGAGAACTTTATTTAATTATGAGTTGACTTTAGATAATTAGTGACACATTAAATAAATATGATTTATTCATTTAATAATTAGGAAGAATAGAAGACCCTGAATTAATTAAATAACTATGAATTATTTAATTAATAGTTGAAGATGGGTTAGGAACATAATTAAAGTGTCATAATTATGCTAGGACGAAAAGTGGTAAAAATGAAGCTTGCAGGCCTAGGTCATTTTTAGGTGTCTACAAATAGACCATCGTATTTGCATATCATACGTTTACATAATATAGATCTGTTAGTCATAATCATAATGCATACATCATTAGAAATAAAAGCATCCACAACATATAGAAGTAGAACCATACATGCATAAATAAAAGAACACATCAGATCGCATCAAAATCATCATTGAATCATATATATATATCATCAATAATGTCACTGTTATAATACAAGGAATAAATTGGATCACTGTACATATGTGTCACTCAATACAAAAGGACCATTGGGGCTATAAAAAATGAGCCCATAAGGCACAAAAAATATCATAACATCTTGATCAAGTTCGGTCCCTGTGAGTGCTGCCCTTGCCCTTGTCACCATGACCCTCTGCTGGTCTGTGGCTGGCCAGTTCTAAGTACTCTAGGACCCACTCTACTCTGGGTATGGCCTCATGATAAGACTGTTGGTAATACTCTTCCTCTCGGATGACATCCCTATAGGACCAAACTGATACTGTACCCTGGGAGGAGGAGGCTGTTATGCTCTCTATTTGCTATTTGCGGCCTAGCTCAGTAGCTTCCTATAGCTCCATAGCCTATCTCTGTTGCATGGCCTGATCCCTCTCAGCCCTGAGTTGCTCTCTCTCAACCCTCACCTGATCTCTCTTAGTTGTCACTGCTTGAACCTGGGCCTACAGCTGCACAATCAAAGTATCCCATGCATCCGCCAGACTCACTAGCTGCACCTGTGGCTACACCTGAGGCTGATCCTCATCTCATGGTGGCTCCTGCTATGGGTCCTGCATGTGTACATCTCCATGCACTGGCTAGACTAGAGGCACTAGTGGTGGGTCTTGTCGAATCTCAACTCTTCATCCTCGTCCTTGTCCTCCCCCTTTGCCTCTGACTCTCCACACATCCGGGACTGCACCTGGAATTGTTAGCCCAAGTGGAGGTTGAAACCAATCTCTGTAGGCCTGGGTGGTGCCTGGATCTGCTAGCCCTTGATCATAAGCCCATGGTCGGGCTACTAGTTGTCAAAAACTGTCCACTACCTCTGAAGTAGGAATATATCGCCCCCATGAGACCTGTGTCATGGTGTGGGCAAAGAAAACTACGTAATCATCATCAGGACGATCCAGTGGCTCTCCGAACTGATGTTGCACGTGCCCAGGTAGGTATCTCTTGAGCATGGTGTGCTCCCATCCCTGCATGAAATGATCCTTGCGACAGTAAAATATCTGGTCAGCATCGTCGGCCCATCTGGGTCAACCAAGATATGGGTGCCAGGTGAAAACCTGCATCTCATCTAGAACTCTCCTCCAATAGGAGATCCCATGCTCGTTGGTGTGAGTGAAAGACACACTACCTCTATATTGTGCCATGAGGGGATCATCTGGCCCCATTGGAACTGAAATGACTCACGACCGAAGCACAATAATGTGCTCCCATGCCCAAACATGAAGTAGGGTCTCCCCTACCCCCAATGCTCTGTCGTCCATGTAAACATACTCATGGAGGTCCCTATAGAGTGAAGCAAGAAGAACAAGCCCCCATGCAAAACCAACTGGCTTGTCTCAGACCATCTGCTCCTAGCAATATCCCTAGCTGAGACTGAAGTATCGCCCTCGCCTGTCAAGGGTAACAAGGCTCGAAATGATAGCTGCAATCACCCAGCGGTTAGGGAGGTGCCAGGATCCTATGGTGCTCAATCTCTATCTACCCCTTGCAGAAGACAAACTCATCTATAACAAGGACTCGAAAGCAGGCCTCGCGTCCCTCATCCATATCAAAGATTTCCTGGCGACTGTGGATAGGCAATTGTAAAATCTGCCAAACATCCTCTAGAGTGACGGTGGCCTCACTAGTGGGAAGATGAAATGAGGATGTCTCGCTGTGCCATATCTCGACCAGCGCTAACAACATCCCTAAGTGAGTGTGGATGGGGGCTGCATAGGCAATATGCCACAACCCCATAATCCAGAGTCGGTCCTGGTCCCTGTCACTCAAGCTCTGTAGATAGCCGGCTAGGTACCATGACTTGTGCTCCCGAGATTAAAACTCCCTCGCCCCGTCCTACATCAAGGAAGGTCATCATGTTAAAATTTTAAAAAAATTCTCCATCAAGCATTCAAAAAGCTTCCCCAACGGTGCAACCCATGAAGGCGTCGCAGTTTGATTTTAATCAAACTCCAACGCTAGGGCTTAAAACATCAAAATAGCATTGCCGCAGTGCACTTTATCACTCAGCGGCGCAGTTTGAGCAAAATTACTGTCGCCGCGTTGCACTTTGTAAATCCACTCGTCGGCCCTAAGCTCAGTGTCAGAGTTTCTAAACTCCAAACTACACCGTGGTGATGCTATTCAGCATTGAGCAATGTAGTTTGTCTTCTGAGCAACACTATATAGCGCTGCTGCAGGCGGATCGACTCTTTAAAGCATTAATTGAAGCATTAAATGAAAGACGAAGCTCACGTAAGGACCACTTACCAGTGCCTCGATGCTGAGTGGCTGCTGGTACATCCGAACTCGATTAGAAATGTGTAGGGGAAGCTGTCGTTGCACCATATTGTCAGGGGGTCTCAGCTCAAATCTTGAGATCACTAGTGGAGGTGTGTGAAAATGACTTGAAAGTGATTCCTGGGGCCCCTTTTAAGCCTTAAAATTAGGGTTTTTTCAACTTTTTTGGCTATCGTGCTAGGGTTTTGGACCCCCTAACCTGTTTATGTCCAGTTGAGGCCTGTTTTACATAGTTTTATTGTGTTTAGACACATTTTTAGCCTCCTGGAGCTTTTTCAGACCTGTCAGGTACTTTGTCCTCTATTTTTGCGAGATCACCCAAAAAATGAAATTTTCGTCCAATCTCTCGAGGGGGCATTATAATGGCATGTTTTCTCTCCCCATGTAGCAGTGGGGCAAGTTTTTGAAAATATCAAAAATTTTGGCTTTGATCGAGATCGTTTATTCTTTGAACTAATGCAACAAGTGCATTGCTTCAAAGAGGGGCAAAATGTAGACATGTAAAATGTACCAATTGACATTGTGCATTTGATCCTGAATACTAACATCATTTCATCCTGAATCATCCTTCGGTCTAACCATTTAATCAAACTCCTCTATCTAATTAAATTCATCAATATTCCTCTCTTAATTAAATAAATCATTTTATCTAATTAAATCAATTCATCTGATCTAATTATCCCTATCTAATTAAATAATTAATTTTATTTGATTAAATCTCTAAAGTCCATTCATTAAATTAAATAAAAACCATATTTGATTTAATCTAACACCATCTCTTTTAATTAAATAAATCAGAATCCTTATTTAATTAATCTCTTGTCATATTCCTCCCTCTTTTGATTTAAATAAATCCATAAATTTGAGTCAAAAAGGTCACATCATCTAACCTCTCTCATTAAATTAATTAACCCATGATTAGTTTAATCTCATCTCATGTCCCATCCTCTAGATAATGCAAGTTGCACATGAAAATAGATTTAATCCATTTATTAAATATCTATTTTCCTCACAAGGCATCTTTTGGAATATTCTCTTAATTTGAATTCAAAAATTCCAAATCAACATGTACATCCAACAAGGAAATAACTTCATCTTACATGTCCTTTTCCTTGAGCCAAGTGGCATTTATTGCATTTTCCCTTCCCTCTTGCAAGTCATTTCAACAAATTTGAAATTCAAAATTATGCATTTATTGGCACAATCCCCAAATCTTGCACGTCCTTCATCCATTCATAGATTTACAAATGGCATCATGCCATTGGATGAATGTTAGTCCCACATTGCTCAAAATTGGACATTCATCCATCTTGGAACTCTATAAATAAAGAGCTCATATCCTCATCTCATCATCCACAAATTATGCAAAGTTATTATGCTAAAATATTTAGCTATTCTCATCCATCAATCTTGAGTTCTTAGCTAGGTTTTTTGCAGATTTTGGCTTGGAGCTCTCATCTCTCATCAACAAAGTGGATCAAATCTTCATCAATACATCAAGTTTGCATCTTAGGAATTGGGAAGGGGCCAATTTTGACATCAAATTGGCACCAATTCCCCCATGGGATCATGAGTTTGCACATTTAAATTAGGATTTAATCTTTGTTTTGTCATTTCCATTGTGTTCTTCGATATTTTCTTCCTATTTTGAATGTTGTAAATGGATTTCATGGGGAATCGTTGTTTTAGATTGCAATTCCTTGTTTAACTTGTTTATTCTTGTTGTTTTGCAGGTACTAGGATTGGGGTTTGCACAGATGCAAAATCAATGGACAATGAAAGATATTACCTTCACAACTGTGTGCTCTCAAGGAAAGTAGAGGAAGGAACGAGATTGCAAGTTCTTCAATAACAACTTTTTCACAACAAACAAAGTGGAGGAGCAAAGAAAGCAGCAACTTGTAGCTACAATGGAGTGAAGTGAGAGCTTGGAAATGTGTATTTGATCAATAAAGAATGAATAATTTAGTTGAAAAGCAATAGAGCATGAAGGAATAAGATATAGGATGATTTTACTCGAAAGAAGAAGGAAAAAGGGTCATTTGGCATCGGTCAGGGGATGCAGAGATGTTACACTTGAATGCTACTAGAGAAATGTAATGCCTTCATGGATTATAGAGGCAGGAATCTTGTTAGGATGGCAACACAACACATGGAAATTTCCATGGTAAGCACACATGCTTGATAGAATTCCTTCATCGACACAAAAACGAGTCACCAAGTGGATAGGGAAAGTCGATGGATGTGGAATTGCATCACTGAATTTTCATACTCTAAGGTGAGGGGTAATGCAAGTGGGGAATTTTCCTAGGGGTGCAAATTCACTCCATTACATTTTTCCCCCACTTTAGCAAGCATACATGCCAGCGAATGTAAGGTAAAGTAGAGTGGAAAGAAGTTGAAGAGAATATACCTAAATTATCAAGGAAGAAAACCACAATTTGACATGCTTGGACATGTAGGAGAGAGAGGTGGATCCACAGGTACTCAGTCCTGAAAAATATGAACAAAAGCTCTATAGGTGCTCTGTCCTACAGAATTGGCTCCACGAGTGCTTGGTCTTGGAGAAGATGAACAACGGTTCTACAGGGGCTTGGTCTTGTAGAAAGAAAGCACTTTACAAGTACTCAATCTTGCAAAGGAGGTGCCACAAGTTCTAGATAATGGGGGGCCAGAAATGAAAGGCTTCATAGAGTTTGATTGGTCCTTATAGGTGCTCGGTCCTCCAATATTGATTATGAAAGTGGCTTTACAAGTGCTTGATCCTACAAAGAAACATGTTAAGCTACAAAAAAAACATGTTAGAATAGAAAAAGTCATGCAAATAGACAATCATATCCCAAATCAAATAATTGATGGAGAAGCTTTCAAAGGAGTTCATCAAGAACCCTTCAATATGGAAAGGGGACCATTCAAAGGGACACTTTTATTGAAAAGCATAAATTTTTTCATAAATGATCATGTTTTCAAGGAATCCTTTTGAAAGATCTCTTTTGTCAAAGAATTTGACAAAAAGAATGGCCTTTTTGAAGGAAAGTTTTTTTATTCATTTTTCTATGAGTTCATTTTTGTAAGAAAATCTTGCTAAGGGGATCCTTGTTGAAGGATGAAATTTTTGAAAAGTGTAAAATTTTTATTAAGGGATTTGTTGGCCACCAAATACACCTTATTGAAAATCAAATAAGTAGTAGCCCCCCCTTAGGATGGTGCATGTGAATTGAAGGAGCATGTGGCATCCTAAGGAAAGGAAGAAAAATTAGTGATGTTGTGGTCCACAAGACATACTAAAATGTAAGCATGGAGATATTTTCATGCACACAAGGGACAACACATAAGCACCAAAACATCACAAAAAAATTAGAAAGAGAAGCAAGCAAAAACAAAGAAAAAAAGGAACAAGCAAAGATGAAGAAATCAAGAGAGGGTATCTGGGAGTTCAGGGTTAGATTAGTTTTTATAGGTAACTCGTAATATATGTGTGTGAATGAAAGATAATCAGTCCTAAAAGTTCCTAGATCTAAAGAAGAGCACATGAAGACAAAATAGAAATAAAAAATTGAGTCAACATGGAAGGGAAGCCTAAATGCCCCCAACACTTTGCATTGTCCTCGATTGTCAAAAACCAATTTACAACACATAAAAGAATGATGGAACATGTGGAGGAAGTTTATGATGCAATCTCACTCCTATATCCAAGCACCTACAAGGGTGACAAGGGTCCTCCAAGAACACATAAAAAAAAAGGGGGAATACAACACACACACACAATCTAATCTACACATAAAGAAGAGGTGCTCCCCTAGTCCTTATCAACAAGGAGATTATCGTTATCCCAATCTAGATCATCATATGGGGAGGGTGAATGAGCTTTCAAGGGTGGGATAGTGAGGGGAGAATCCTTAGACTCTCCAATGATAAGAGCTAAGGAAGAAGGATCCTCAAGGTCTCCTTTACTCAACTCCTGTGAGGTAAAAGTCATCAACCTCACAAAGATCACTAATAGAGCTGGGACATCATCCACTAAGCTAAATATGCATTTAATAGGAGTGCCATGTGTTATGTGGGTAGGAGAGGAAGGAGCACTTGAGATCCACCATTGACCTTGTCAATAGGTATAATGACAAAATCAGGAGATGTCAAGGCCACCTCTGTCACAACGATGGTGCAAGCCAAAAAAAACTCCCCTCTGAAGAAGGTGATCCCTTCATCCAACCTCCATTGGAAGCGAGGTCATCCTCCAAACTTACACTTCAACAGAGGGTGTGGAATCCCCATAGAAGAATTGAAAGGTGAGGAGGAAGAGGATAGCGCTATAGTGGAGACCACCATGGTGTTAACCATGTCCACAGGTTGGAAAAATGGAGGGATTTCTAGAAGAGACATTAAAAGAGGGGATCCATTGAGGGAGCGATGAATAGCTACACCATTTTGGGGTGAGGGTCATCAACATTCATCAAGGGAGCTGAAATAAAAATTGATATGAGTGGAACTAACACAAAAGGAGAAAAAGAGGGAGGTACAACAATATATGTTGAAACAGGGGTTGATGGCTCCCCTTCTTCCTTTTGTAGGGTAGCTTTTTCAATAGCTAGATCCTTTCTCTGGTGCTTATGCTCACATGCATGCCAGTTTCCTTGGCTTCATGAACTAGAAGGCATTACTTGAGAAGGAATGGGAGGCTTTTGTTCTACCATTAGGTGTGTCCTCCACAACCCTTGTCGATGGAAGGGATGCCTCTTAGATGCAAGGATCAGGAAGTGTAGGAGTGGAAACAATGTCATATGGAGAAGCAAACACATGTGCCTCAACAACAAGCCTCTTCCCATTCACTGCTTGAGGGGAAGGAGCGGTAGGAGACCGTAGAGGCTGAGACACAAGGAAAAATCCATGAGGGCCCTTCCCATTACCTTAGACAACAAGCTTCGACATTGTGGGAAATATGGGAAGTTAAAATACTTGACACTTGACCTTCCACCAAGTAGTTACCCTCAAAATCCTAATGCAAGGCTTAGGAGCAGAGGCTCCTAGGTATGAGAAAATTTCCCCTATCCCTTTTGTTGAGAGGAGGAGGCAACTTGCTACTGTACAATCATGCAACCCTTGATAGAGATGGAACAAGGGGATGTAGGCTAGGTCACCTTTAGCATTATTCCCCTAGCCTTGTACTTGACATAGATTCGATATAACAAGTTCATCCTCAAGGGAAGTAGACTGATCGAGGCAAGACAAAAGTGATCTAACGAGTAGCCCCCATGTGACACTAGAGGCTTATATCTAGTGCCATTCTCAACGTACACAAAGCTATCATGAGAAAACTTAAGACACTTATGAATAATTGAAGTGATCCCATTCATGGAAACCAACCATGGGATGCCTAGTTTCACCTTGAATAGATCTAACTTTGGGATGATATCAAAAAAGGGTGTCTAAGGCCTTGGGCCCTACCAATATTGAGAGGGTGATGGAACCAAGGGGAGGGACTAGGATTCCATCATGTGTATGTATCATGGTCTTTGACTTCTCATATTCCTCCTTATGCAAAAAATTTACTAGCACATCCTCCTCCATTATAACATTCATGCAACTTGTGCGATCAACTCAGACACCAATTACGATGTTTCTGTTGATGCGAGTGGGAATGTATAAAGTTTAGGGATCTTTCTTCATAGGTAGGGCCTATGATGTGAAATTTATGCTTGGTGATCCATTCGCAGGATGAGCAGGAGGAATGTGTGTAAAAGAAACCATGTTTACTTACATAGGAGGAATAAACTTGGTAGACTCCAACGGATTAGACATCTAATAGTGATCTATCTAAGTTACATTCCTAAATATTTAGAACCCTTCTAACTGCATAGCTAGGGGTCATAGATTGGGTTGCAAGGATATATTCCTTACAACATATGAAACTACAATACACTTAGGGAATGAGAGAAGGTCCTTTGATACCAAGGGACAAGCTCAGAATAGTTCATGTCAAGTTCACCAAAATGTAGAGGGGGATCGACTACTCTAGGACTCTAGGTCATAGGAGAGTCCTAAACAATAGGTTACCCTAATGTACCTCAAGTGTTGCCAAGTGATTTAGAAAAGTTATGATGCTAAGGATGAAAAGGAAGAGAAATCTAGTTGTTGTTTTCCTTCTACTAACCCAGGTGTTTCAAAGGGTCAGATGAGATAATTTCTAGAGTCTAACTTGTTGCTTAGACAACTCTCTGTGTAAGGACAAAAATGTCGGATAGGACTCTAGCATGACATGTTGGTTTCTCAGTGGTGCGCTGACGTTTGTATGTATAAAAGGTCTCAGAAGTAGATTAAAACATATGAAATAAAACTAATAGCCTGACTAGTGAAGTTTTATTCTACAATAGAATAATAGACATACAAAAATAAATACAACAAGAAGAATACTTTAACTAAACTATGCTTGAATTGACAAAGAGGAGGTGATAAAAATAGACCTTTCTATCCAAGAGTTGAATCTTCAAAGAGCTCCACATGAGAACACCTACACACACAAGACCAAAGAAAATGTTGGGGTTTCTTTTAGAGGACTGCCTTAGTCAGTTCCCCACTTTGGTGTTTTCACCTCTACAAACAACTAGATAGTAATAGAGTGTAGAAAATGATAAAGAGATATGTTGAAGTATAAGTTCCAAGCCATAACACAAACAACAATATGCTACTACATAATACAATGATGCAATAGCAATAGACAATGAAAGATATCACCTTCACAACTATGTGCTCTCAAGGAAAGTAGAGGAAGGAATGTGTTTGCAAGTTCTAAAATAACAACACTACCAAAACAGATGAAGTGGAGGAAACAAGAAAGAAGTATCTTGCAGCTACAATGGAGTGAAGTGACAGCCTGGAAGTGTGTTGTTGATCAATAGAGCATAAATAATTTAGTTGAGAAGCGGAGAGTGTGAAGTATTGAGAGATAGGATGATTTGAATTGAAAGGAGGAAAAAGGGTCATTTGGTGTTGGTCGAGGGAGGTAGAGATGTTACACTTCATTTCCAATGGAGAAACATAATGCATCTATGAATTCTAGAGGCATGAATCCTATTAGGATGATAGTGCGACACACAAATGTCCATGTGATGCATGTGTATCCTTGAAAAAATTCTTTCATCAATACAAAAATGAGCTGCCAGGTGGATGGGGAAAGGTGGAAAATGTGGAATTGCATTGATTCGTCATATTTTCATACTCTAAGGTGAGGGATAATGCAAGTGGGGAATTTACTTAGGGGTACAAATTTTCTCCATTACAAATCCATTATGCCAAATTCATATCTCACTTTTTATGTAATTCCATTATGTCAAAATCATATCAATCATTTTTTATACAAGTTTAGTATCAATCAAATCAATCATCAATCATAGTTTTATGCTACCGAGATTTAGCATCCACATCCAAAGGAAAAGAAATATCATTTATTTTGAAGTTTTTAGTGAGATCAAGAAATTAAAATTAGATTTGACTTTAGTTTATCTGATTGAGTCTTTTAATTTCTATTTTATTAATTTCAATTCTTACAAAGCCTATGCTATACATAATTTATGTAATTGGAATGTATCTTGGATGGTTAGAATTGTATCTCAAAGAGTGGTTGTATCCATAGTTTCTTATCTATCTAATCACATGTGTGTATCCATGTGTATAGGTGTTTACTGTTTGTGTTTCTTATATTTCAAGGATGTCTTGTGATTGTTCTACTTGTTCTAACCCTTTAATTGGGTAAATTATTATGTGGTTATTGAATATTGGAAAATATTATGCATTGTTGAGTCATTCCTTGTGTTAGGATGATTGGCCTAATGTGGATTGGGTGTTTTAGTGGGTTTCTTGTACCTCTCTATTTTTTTGACATGTGATCTTTAGATTCACATGTCAATTCACACCCTAGAGGTTGTGTGCTCTCAAAATTTGTGTTCTTTGGGATGTCTTGCAAGTTGGTAACCTTTTGGTTCATCTCATAGGACTTTTCTACCCATTTTAGGGTTTGCACCTTGTCAAATAACTAAACATGATGAATAACCCCTAAGAAAGTTTTCACTTTGAATATGAGTAGTTAGCCTATTGGAAGTATACCCACAATAAGATCATATGACTATAATAGAAGTTAGGATTACATCACAAGTGTGATTGTTTCATAAGTGTGTGACGGTGTCCAATTTTGTGTTGGTTTATAGAGTCACATGCTATAGTATTGATTTGAAAAATAGGGGGCACTTCTTAAACTTTTTTTTAGAAATATTTGTGACGGAAATTTTTCCATCTTTTTTTCTAATTTTCCTATCATATCACTTTGTCATAATGTTTTGTATTTTTCATGTGATCCTCATCCTAAAATTAAAGAGAGGAGAACATACCCAGTGCCAATATGGAAGAGGGAAGGTGGTAGAATAGTTTTTGGGGGCCTAATGAGGAAAATATAGAGTAGTGGGGATTGGGAAATTTTATAATTGTTACAAGGGAGAGAAAAGTATGGAGAAAAAGGGAATATTGAAGGAAAATGATATTATGAGAGTGAGATGGTAGGGAATATGATTTGAGAAGGTAACATACCTCATACCAAACATATAATGAAGAAGTATTTCATAAAAACCCTAGAGGCCTAGAGAAAGTGAAATGAAGAAAAATGGTGGAGAGGTGCTTTCTTTAACTTCTAGGGTTTTGGACCTAAAAGGAGAGAGACTCTAATTTTTCAACACTTCACTCAAGAAAAAACCATTGAGATTTCAATGCAAAGGAGATTGAAATCTAACAAATCAAAGGTTCTAGGGAAATGATAATAGCAAATGAGGGTTCACCACCATGTGTAAACTTGGAAAAGACAAAATGTTAGAAAACACAGTGTGATATGAAAACAAATGATAAATGACCTAAAAATACAAGTAAAATGTAACAGAGAACTATAAAATTGGAAATGTGCACCTGGGAAACTGAAGAAGGTAGATAGAGGCTTGGAAGGTTGAAAAATCCACTGTTGATGCTAACTAGGACTCATACACCAAGCCGGGCGAATCAGTCTAGTTTAAGGTAAACTATGTTGGAACAGGTTTCATACAAATGGGTACTCAAATCTACAAAATCCACTGACAAATAGGTATAGTGGGATTCATTCACCAGTAGTGGCGAATCAGTCCACTTCTAGATTTCTAGAAATTCAAAACTGGATTCTGTAGCTCTTAGGCTGCTCTTTTGTTCCTAATCTAGATTTGGGTCTGAAACTACAAAATTCAGCCCATAGACATTATCCAAGCTTCTCCAAGGCTTGTTTGCAACTTTGACAACTTTGAATTATTTTGAAAACTTGATGAAAACTTTTCCAATTTTTCTCTTTGATAAATATGCAACCTAGACCTGCAAATCACATGCAAAGAGAGGGAAAAATGTTGTGGGGGTTAGTGAATAGGGAATTTCCTTGGTCAAACCCCTTGTTGGTAATTAAATCCTTGAAATGAAATGAAATAGAATAGAAAATGATGAATGAAAAAATAATGATGTTGTAACTCACCAAACCCTTGTAGCAAAGTGTTGCAAACATGTAGATGATGACTCCAATGGATGTATACTTGGACTCTAGCTTGATGTTGATGCAATGCTTGCTTGAAACAAAAATCCTACATAACAATTGTTAGCTCTAAAACAACATGATGCAAATGATCTTTGACATGATGAAAGACACTTGAAGAATGTTCTTGAATGCTTGATAATATGTCATTGAAATTCCTTGAATGCTCTTGTGAATGCATAAATGCTCTTGTGAAGTATATGCATGAATACTTGATTGCTTGGTTCGGTAGTATGAAATAAGAGAAAGAACCTTGTATTTATACTAAATTATGCAATAATTCCCGAAATTACAACACTACAGGATGAACTTAGATCTTGAAGAAAAAAAACCCACCAAAAATTTAAATTAAAAATTGAATTTTGAGTTAAAGGGGACTCATTTGCCACCCTGGGTGAATGGGTCCCACCTAAGGGGGATTCATTTTACCATAATGGCGAATGAGTCCCACCTTAGGAATTTGAGGTGGGTTTCATGATTTGATCTTTTAAATGATATTTGTCAGGATTAATTTGAAAAATACACATAAATAAGACATGTAGATGCAAAATGGGGCCAATTAAAGCATAAAAAATCCCAATTATTAATGACAAACCTAGGAAAGTGTGAAACTGTGTTATAACACTTTACAAAACTTTGAAATAAGGCTTGGCAAATGATGAAAAGAGGTTATTTTATTAACAAGCCCTTAAAAAAGTGTGAAAGTATATTACAACACTTTACAACACTTAAGTAAGGTACCATTTGAATCCTTTTAGTTCACAACAACTCAAGACCTAATGTAAATTTTTTATCCAAATTACAACATTAAATCAAGGCAACATTAAGCCAAAATCCACAAGGACCCAAATGAGTGCAAAACATTCAAAGGATCCTTTTTTCGAGACTACATTTAGCACCCACTTTAGTGAGAGGATGAACCTGCTTCAAACTCACACTAATGTAGACAGACATGCACCAAGAGGGGTTCCAATGAACCAATGCTAGAAAGATGAGACAAGAAAATTCAAGAGGGGTGATCAAGCCCCTAGGATCAAAATTCCATGGAAAACCAAACATAAGCACAAAGGAATGCACATGACAATGATATAAAGAACAAAAACAAGGCCAAACATACACTTCCAAAGATGAAAAAGGGAAAAGAAGAGGAAAGAAATAATTAGATCAAGCTTCAACGATTTTTCCAACCTAAAGTGGATCAGATCTAGGTTGCTTTTCTAGAAAAAACACATACTCACTTTGAGGTGATGAAACTACTAGATGTTGATCAGGTGAGAAGTCCTAAAAGGTGAGAAACATACACTCATGGTTGGTATGTAATCACACACACACACAAGTGGCTATGGAGAAATTCATGCCTCAGATTGGGCTTCCCACTCAACCATACCAAAGTTATACCTCCTGATAACTTTAATAAAGCACCACCCAAAAATGATTTTTCAAACTTCATGAGACAAACAAAACCTCGTATGCTTGGAGCTCATGAACAAACAAGATGGCACTACAGACATGCAAGCTATGCTATGCAGGGTGTCCATATAACAAAAAATGCAACATGCAACATGCAAAGAATTTTTAAAGGAGTCTTTCTTAGTTCATGCGAGGTATTTAACTTAGGGAGCATTGTGCCTAATGTCTCAAAGAAAGGACCAATTAAAGAATAGAAAATTAAAAAATTAGGGGGTGCAATGCATCACATGAAGACACTAAGAGGAATGTAATATGATAAGAGAAATCACACTCATGAAGGAAATTACACCCAATGTCATCCACAAAGTGAAAAATGCATCGTATGAAGTAAGAAGGCTGCACAAAGAACCAAGAAAAGGAAAATGCAAAAGAATAATGCTAGTGTATGCCCCCACTTTTAAGGAATTGCTAACACCATACTGTGAGCAATTACTTTAAAGTAGAAAATGAAAAATGAAAACAAGAAAGAAGACATGAGAACTAACTTGGAAATCCCTATGCCAAGTCATATGTTTATGAGTAAAGCTACATCATGTAAGATAAAAAGAAAAGAGAGGGATTTCCCCCAAAATGAAAACACCAAACACATAAGGGATCTATGGATTTGAGGTCAGTGTGTTCTTTGCTACAATGGTTTTTTTAGAGAGCTTGGAATTGCTATCATCCCCCAAATACACATAGAACTAGAAGAATGAAAAAAATAGAGTGAAAACAAAGAAGAACCTTTTGGGTCAACATGGAAGAGACATAGGGTGTCTCGATGCCTTGCGTCATCCCCAAAAGGAAAACACAAGAAAAAGGAAAAGGAGAAAGAAAAAGAAAAATATTTTGGGTCAAAATGAAGGATACATGAATGTCTCGATGCCTTGTGTCATCCCCAAAAGGAAAACACAAGAAAAATATAGGTATGTGCAGGATTATGATGGGCCAAAAAGTGGCGATATGATGGGTATGTGGTGGCGATTTTTTTTACCCAAAATTGATGAAATGAAAAGGGTTTTTAAAGGAGATTATCATATTTCCACAATACAAATTATGCTTTACTTTCAATTTAATAAATAATTATTATTCATTTTCTATTCAAATTACGACTAAAGTCCTGATCGGTAGGATGATTGAAAAAAATCTATAACTTTCAAACGGTATCACATTTTTTGAATCCAAAACATGCGTCACATTTTAATTGATAGGTTTACTGAAAAACATCTATAGCTTTCAAATGGTATCACATTTTTTGAATCTGAAACATGCATCACATTCTATGCTTCACATACTATAGGATTAAAAAAAATGAATTTCATGAAGTTTTGACCAAGTTAAGGTGGTCAGACATATGAGTTTTTTATATTTTTTAAAAGTTGTAATAAAAAATTCATAATTAATTATTTACTTGGAAAAAAATTACAAAAAAATATGGATCACATATAGACATGAGTCCTCTACTTATATCTAAAATCTTATAAAAAAATATTATGATTTTATTGCGGTTAGTGTGGTCAGACAAACACCTACTTATTTTTTCCCTGAAATTCAAGTACTACTGCATTGAAATTTCAAATTTTCACCAAATAGATTTTGTTTTAAATAAACTTAGCAGTTTAGAAACTACATTCAATTTTCTACAGATTCTATTCTTACATATTTTTGAAATAATATAGATAACTTATTCAAATTTTTATGTGAAGTTGCCTAACTCTGATTTTTCTAAATTTTTTGCCACTTAAGAGCCTATTTTTTCCATGATGATCCTACACATACCTAGATAAAGATGAAAATTCCAAGGAAAAGAAAGCATTTTCGATCAACATGAAGGAGACATGAATGTCTCAATGCCTTGCATCATCCCTAGAAGGAAACAACAGAAAAAGATAAAGATGAAAAGGAAAAAGTGATGCACGACATAGAGAAGAATGTAGGTATAAATAGAGGAATGTCACAAAGAGAGAGAAAATAAAACAAAAAATCATGAGGGATCACATTACGCACATGTAATCACACAAAATAAAATGAAAAAGGAAAAGAAAATGAAAAATACTAGTAAGGAAAATGTGAGTCAACCTATGAGCAAGTCATTTGCCTCTCAATCATGTACATTGTATACTGAAGGCAGACAACTAGCCAAAGGGACAAGGGAAAGTTTTGAACTAGGAGAAGTACTAGGTTCATCACTAGGATATTTCTCATTTAAGGTCATAGAAGAGGAAAACAATGTGTTCAATTTGTTATTCACCTCTTCATCAATTTTAGTGGTCTCGTCATCAGCATCCAAGTGAATCACAATAGGAGGATGAATGATAACTTCCATCGAAGAGTTCAACTCTTGTTGTGATTGTTGTATTGGATTATTTGGTTTTGGTTGGGGAGGAGGGTCATCATGCATTGCTTTAGTCAAGTTCAAATTTTGATTTTCTTTATTTAACTCTTCATGTAACTTGTGAGCAAGGGCATGATGTCTACGTCTATTCTCTTGAGCACCTCTATTTTTTTGGTTTTGTTTTCAAGTTGTGTTTGTGTAGGAGTAGGTTGATCAACCATAGGTTGCTTTTCTTCCCTAAGTGGAGGGATGGAAGGAACCATAGGAGGTTGTTCACCCACATTTTCTTTTTCTTTGTAAACTTGTTTTAGTCTAGGAGGTGTGGTAGGGTTTTCCTCATTGTCTCTTGCTCTTTTGGATGACGTAGATGAATTTTATGTTTTTGGTTGGTCTTGGTTGTTTGGTTCTTATTTAGGTTGAATCATGGTTTCATCTATTATGGGAGGTTCAGAGGTGGACAAGGACATGTTTTAGAGAGATAGTTCTACTATCTTCTTTGCCTTGAACTTTTGATAGGACAAGAAAAAAAGTCTTCTCGAGTTTTTAAAAGTTCCATGGGTTTAGGCCAAAAGGAATATAGGGAAAATTTTCCTTTGGAAGATGGGGGGTTAAAGCCGCTATGGTGGGCAGTAAATATTTCTGAAAGGAAATAGAAAAGAGCAATGGAAAGAACTAATAAATGAGCAATTGTTTGAAGAAAATATATTACCAAATAGATTGAAGAAGCAAAACCAAGCACCACCAAAGCAAGAGAGACACAAGAATTTGATAAGGGGAAAAAACAAGAAAAAACCCCAATATTATGAATGGAGGAAAAATGCCTAAAGAATAATACAAAGAGAGAGAGCTTAAGCCTTAGCTTGCTTGCATGAGTCTTGAAGAATGAGAGGAGAGGCACCTCAATAAGAAGAGGTGAGAAGGAGTTAGAATGTAACTCCCAACTCAATGAATGCCACCGTTCATCTACGTGTGTGCAAATTGTCACCTCTTAAGGAGGTGGTTACAAATATTCCTTAATAAAGGAATTAAAAATAAGCCATCCTCACATGTGTGAGATGACAAAAAAAAGACAAAAGACTTGTGGGGATTCCTTTGGAATATTCCTACAAGTGAATAAATAATTACAATTAAAGAATAACCTTTACCAAGTAAAGATTAATATTCTAACATACCCCCCTTAAGCTTTACTTGGGGAGGTTACATCAAACCCTTCAATGGGTTGTAATCCAAGATTTTTACAATGAAAGAGAAATTTATCTTTACAAAGAGCTTTGGTGAGAATATCTGCAACTTGATCTTCACCTTTACAATACAAAAGAGAAATTTGCTTGTCTTCAATTTTCTCTCTAATGAAGTGATGTTGAAGAGCAATGTGCTTGGTCCTTGCATGAAAAATTGGATTCTTTGCCAAAGCAATAGCACTTTGATTATCACAATATAAAGTAGTAGGATCCTTTTGAGGTAGACCCAAGTCTTCAAGTAATCTTCTTAACCATAGTGCTTCTTTAGATGCATTTGTACAACCTTTATATTCAACTTCAGTAGAACAAAGAGAAGTAGATTGTTGTTTCTTACTATTCCATGAGATTGCACCTGATCCAACAAAGAAACAATAACCACAAGTGGATGTCCCATCATTGGGATTACCTCCTAAATCTGAATCATTATAACCCTTTAAAGAAAAAATCACAATATCATTTTCACTATGCTTAATATATAAATTTGGATCATTTTTACTTCTAATGAAACCTTGAGATAGAAAGAAAGCATAGCCCAAATTATAAAATGTCAATATATCTAGACATAGCAATAATAGACATAGCAATAATAGTTCTAGGTTTCCTCTCACTACATCATTTTTTGTAATGTAAAGGGAAATTGTGTCAAGATTAATAATAAAGGACTTTGAGAATTAGTCCTAAAGATGGTTTTTTTTTAAAAAAAAAAACCATAACGCCTTAGTAAAAAATAATAATATTAATATAATGGTATAAAAACCATATTGCCTTCAAAAAAAATAATGAAACATAAAAGTTTCAAGAACTTGATCCTCATCAATTAAGAAAATAGATCTAAGTTCATCATAAATAAGTAAGTGCATACCATCAAAGTGGATGGAAATATTTTCCATGAGTCCCCAAAAAAACTCCAATGAGACTTGATAAAATATATGATTCATTATAGATAGGGCTCCCTATGCAACATTACTGCAAATGCAACTAGCACATAAAATATATATGTAAAGGCTCCATTGAGACTTGATAAAGTGATTAATTTGCAAAACATATATAGATGGAATAAATCCATCAAGAAGGAAAATAATCCAATGAGCTATTAATTTTCAAAAATATATAGATGAAATAAATCCATCAAAATGACAAATTTACCAATAAGGCACAATATCAAATTAATGAGACAATATAATATCAAATTCCCTTTATCAAAAAAACATAATTGTAGTTGAGAAGGAAACACTTGGTTTGTTTTAAATATTGTAATAGATAAAGACTTAGGTAGAGAAAATGATAATTTCTCAAGCCACAAATTAAGCCACCTTAAGTTATATAAAAATAATAATATCAAAAAAATTGTGATGGAATAATGAGAAATACATAGTATGAAGAGAAGGATTATTAAGTATAAATAAGTCATTAAGACAATATTCATGCATTCATGACTACATGAATATCCCCTTTTCATATTCCAAATATAATTGAGTAAAACAAGTGCACTATTATTGGGTTGATCAAGTCCAATAATAAAGTACTTGTGAAGTTATTTTAAAAAACAAACTTTTTATGTGAAGTAACATGTCGAGATGCACTTGAATCATTAACCCATTCAAAAGGTTTAGAAACATTAAAACTACATGTAAAAGCATGTCTAGATTGATTAACATTGTTATGAAACTGTTGATTATTTTGATTCATAGGCTTTTTCTCATTTTTCTTTTTAAAACAAGTATTTTGCCAATGACCATCCTTATTGCAATAAGTGCAATGTGGTCTCCTAGAAGAGTTAAACTCTCTAGGATCATTACCATTATTATAATGAGGTTTGAAATTATAATGTTGTTTAGAATGAGGTTTAAAATTTTGCTTATGATTAGACAAGAAAGCATGTTCATTAGACTTAAGAGTACCAAACTGAATTAACTTAGCCTCTTCTTGTCTTAATAAATCACAAAAAATATCATAAGTTAATTGAGTAGCTAAAGAAGGAATAGCCAATTGAGCATGAATATTAGTAATGAATTGCTGAAATTGTCTAGGAAGACACTTTTTAAGAATAAGATGAATTAATCTAAGATTATCTAATTTAACTCCTAAACCATCCAATTGACTATTTAAAGCATCAAATTTCAATAAAAATTCATCCATAGATTTAAAATCACAATACCTCAAATCTTCAAGTTGATCTTGAATTTGAATTTTTCTTGATTCATTTGTACTATCATAAATTATTTTGAGTTTGTCCCATGCTTCATAGGCAGTTGTACATGTCCCAATGTGAACATAAAGTTCGGGTGACATGGAGATACCTATGAGGCCAAGGGATTCTTCATTTTTGAGATTCCATTTTTTCGATTTCATCTTTGGATGGAGATGAACCTGGTTTAGATTTAGGATCTGTAGCTACATCTAAAAGATGTTTAAACCGAAAAATAAAGTATATGAGTTTTCCAAGAATGATAGTTAGAAGAATTCAACTTAATTTCAGGAATTAAAGTAGACATGATTGTAATAAAAAAATTCACAACTTTATGAGAAAAATAATAACTATTGTAAATATTTGCGTACACAAAATATCCCTCTTGATTGAATTGAATCTTTTTAAAAATAACCTCTTAAAAAAAATAAATTATCTAAATGTAGAACAAAATAAACCCCTTTAGATAAATTTTAAAAATAACCTCCTTTTGTAAAAAGAAAAAAGATAGACCCCTTTTTAAATTAATAATAATAATTTTTTAAAACAAAACACATGTAAATAAATTTAATATGAATAACTAAAATTTTAAGAAACTTTAAAGAAAATTAATTAAAAACTTTAAAAAACTTTATTAAAAAAAATATATATATAAAATAACTTTATAGACTCTTAAAACTCTTAAAAAGGTATACGTAAGAGATAAAGATCTCTTTTGAAAACTCAAAAAAATAACAATTAAGAGGGCGGGACTTTTTAAAGACTTAAATTTTATAAAATTTAAACCCTTTAAAATGTAAATACATTTTGGGGCGCGGTTACTTTAGTTTTCATAGTTGAAATTAAAAACTTAAACAAGAACTATCGGGTAGACTTTGACAAAAAAATGGGCGGGCTAAAAATCTATTTAAGGTAAGGAATATTTTTTGAAAAGAACCCAAATTTCGGGTGGCCTTTGTTTAAAAAAGGTCAGCTTTTTGAGGAAAATATAAACAAAGCTTAGGCATAGAGCGCAAAGAAGTCTGTTGCAACACGCAGGTACGGGAATGGCCAACAGGGAGCCACAAAGAAAAAAAGGCAACAACAATGACAGGGTGGCTAAGCCACGGATTTTGAAGGCAGGGTGCGCTGAGGAGACAAGATGAAGCCCTTTAGATTACGGTTTTAATTATTATTTATTTGTTATTTTTATTTTTTAAAATTTTGAAGATGATATTGATTATTTAAATGTGCAGGGACAGAGCCCTTAAAAAAAATATTTATTTGAAATGATAAAAACAGAGAGATATATTTAGATTTTTTTTAAAAATATTAAAAATAGGGATATTAAATTTTTTAATCTTTTTTAAAAAACTGTCCTATAACTAGGGATATATTTTTAAAAAATCAGATATTAAATATTTTAGAAAAAAAAGTTTGAAACTAAAATATAATCTGATTTTTTTACTGAAAAGAGTTAAAAGCTCTTAAAAAAAATGAATTTTTTATAAAAGGGAAAATATAGTGAAATATAGTGAAAATTTCTTTTTATAGCTTTAACTTGACATTGAAAAATAATTTTTTTTTTAACAGAACTAATGATGTGTTCTAAAACATTAAAAAATAACCCTTTATTAGAGGGTTTTTTAAATTTTGCAAAAAATAAACATGCATGCAAATTATAATGGATTTTTTTACAGATCTAATATACAAATTTGCAAAAAAGCAGATTAGCCTTTTTCTAAAAAGAATTTTTGAAATAGGGTTAGAGCCCCTAAAAAAAAATGATATTTTTACAAAAAATTGAACATGTTAAAAATGGGTTTTTAAAAACTTGAACTATAACCCTTTATTTGAGGGTTTAAAAAAAACTGCATAAACTTAAGTATGCATGCAAACTAAAATACTTAAAAAAATTTAGATAAAAAACCCGCACAAGGGTTAGAAGACAAAAATAAACCAAGATTAGGCACTAGCTCTTCTTCTCCTCTTTGAGAGTGTCTCCAATGGTGTGCTGAAAAATATGGTAAACCTTCAACAATATAGCTCACAAGATATTAGTAATACCAAGCTTTGATACCATGAAAGGAAATATAAAAGAGCAATGGAAAGAACTAATACATGAACAATTTTTTGAAGGAAAGATATTACCAAATAGATTGAAGAAGCAAAACCAAGCACCACCAAAGCAAGAGAGACACAAGAATTTGATAAGGGGAAAAAACAAGAAAAAACTCCAATATTATGAATGGAGGCAAAATGCCTAAAGAATAATACAAAGAGAGAGAGCTTAAGCCTTATCTTGCTTGCATGAGTCTTGAAGAATGAGAGGAGAGACACCTCAATAAGTAGAGGTGAGAAGAAAGAGTTAGAATGTAACTCCCAACTCAATGAATGCCACCATTCATCTATGTGTGTGCAAAGTGTCACCTCTTAAGGAGGTGGTTACAAATATTCCTTAATAAAGGAATTAAAAATAAGCCATCCTCACATGTGTGAGATGACAAAAAAAAGACAAAAGACTTGTAGGGATTCCTTTGGAATATTCCTACAAGTTAATAAATAATTACAATTAAAGAATAACCTTTACCAAGTAAAGATTAATCTTCTAACAATTTCATTTTCAAAGGGTAACTTTAAGCATTTGTTCACAACTAAAGGGACAAATTTCATGGAGTGAAGCCATGGGTAGCCTAGCTTAAAAAAAATTGGTATGACTGTGGGATGATGGAGAATGTGACATCTACTATTTTTGGTCCTATTTGTAATGGTAGGGTGATCAATCCTATCGTAGGGCACACAAAGCCATTGTGTGTCTTGATCAATGCTTTTGGTCTATCGTATTCATCTTGATAGAGTTCATGAAAAAGTAAGAATTCCTTGATGATCACATTCTCTCTATAGGTGAGATCTATTAGTATCCCATTAGTGGGCTTGTCATAGATTCAACCGGCTATGTAGCGAGGACCATCAGACAAATGTTTAAGTATATCCTTAGAGGAGAAAGAAATGTCAAGAGGATTCTTAGGTCAACCCTTACGAGGGATGACGTCTATCACCCCTACCATTTCATCCATAGGATTGATATTGATAGAGTTTATAACATGAGCATTGTTTTCATCATCTATATCAACATGCATCACATCATTCTTTGTAGTATCATTGGCTTTGACAAATGCAAATTTTTTCTTGGGAATTGGGTTGGTAAAAATTTGCAAATTTTGGTTTGGAGGAGCTACAAAATTGTTGCCTTGATCACCTACACTTCCAATGGATAAACATCCAGAATCAATGAGGTCTTGCACAAGGTGTTTAATACGCTTGCAATGTTCTATTTCATGTCCATTTTGTTGATGGTAGTGGAAATAAGCATTGGATTTAAATCTTGGGGGTAAAGGATTACTAGGGTCAAGCATTTTAATAGGTGGAAAGGTAATCATTTGTTGTTCTAGCAGTTGGGACATTGTGTTATGAAGGGTATCAGGTAAGGTAGTGAATTGTCTTTTTGGATTGCCATAAGTAAAGGGAATCATGGTTTTGAAAACAAATACTTGGTTGTTGAAATTTTGAGTTGTTTGTTGAGGAGGGTTGAATTGAAGGAACCCTTGATTTTTCTTTCTAAAAGGTTGGGCATTGTTTTGGTTTATGGGTTTAGATTTCTCAATTCAAGTAGAAGCAAACCTTGTATCTTAACTACTAACTAAATTTTGATAATCACGGAGAGTAGTGCATAGGTGCATGAAGGATGGGAATTTAATCATGTTCAACTTGTCATGAATTTTTCTCTATAATTTTTCTATGAACATATTTTGAAGGTGTGGGTCAGGAACCTAGACATCGATTGGGGAATAAAGCAATTGATAGTGTGAGATAAAGTTAGTGAATTTTTCACCCTCATTTTTCTTGCATCTCATCAAATCGGCCAAGGTCATCTTGGGAGTCATATGCGCTTGGAAACGGGTTACAAATGCATCAAAAATTTGATTGAATGAACAAATTGAATTGTTTGATAAAGAAGAAAACCATCCCAAGGTGGTATCTTTTAAGGACCTAGGAAAAAGTTTTGCCAACAATTTATCATCAAGGAAAAAGTCACTACATAAGGCAGTGTAGGCATTGACATGGTTACAAGGATCTCCCTTTCCTCCATATTTCTCAAATATAAGCACCTCTATTCCTTGTGGCATTGGTGTTTGCAATATATCCAAAGACAATGGACTACTTTTGACATAGTATGTGGGCAGGCCATTGCGATTTTGGTTTATGGTGGAATTTTTCTTTTGCATGTATGAAATAGTTTAGAAAAGTTGTGTTATATGAGAGGAACATTACTTGTGGTATGATATGGAAGTGAAAGTGGTGATCAAGTGTATGTATTGGTAGGATAAGTGAATGAAATAATTATAGGTGGTAATGTGGTAAAAGATAGAACTTGTGATGCCACATAGGAACTAGAGATGCTAGCAGGAATACCCAAGGAAGGAATCACATTACTAACTTGTTGCATTGTTGTTGTGAATTGGGGAGTGGTATAGATAGGTATTGAGCCTATGGTTGTGGGAGGAGGGATTTGAGTTCCTCTAAGAAATTTGAATTAAAAACCCATTTTCTGGCTCAAAGCCTTAAGAATAGGCCAAATAGGACTTATTCACTATCCTGGGTGAATGGGTCCCATAGGGGTTATTTTTCCAACTAGGATGTCGGGGAATGAAGAATTTTAGTTTTTATGTTGATCTAGTCAAATTTTTAGTCAAAATATGCCTTGGAATGAGAAATATGGGGTCATAGGGGCCTATTAATGATGATATAAAGGTCATAAATGCAATAAGGCCCAAAATACACTATGGAAGTGTAAATAAATACACTTTACAACACTAAATTAAGGAAAAATTGGGTCTATTTAGCTTAAAAGGGCCCTAAATCCCACGTGAATGTATAAAACACATTACAACACTAGATTAGGTCCAATTGATTTATAAGCCCCCAAAATTCAATGTGAAGATGTAAATAAATATATTTTACAACATTAAATTAGGACATAGTTAAGTTAATTTAGTTTAAAAAGGGCCCAATCTTCCTAATGTGGATGTGTAAAACACCTCACAACAGTACTAGATCAAGGTGACATTAAGTGCAATTTATCATTAATTATTCTCAAATCAAGCAAGGAGCAATTTTTTCTAATTAGGATCACCAAAATGAAATGAAGAAAAATGGTGGAGAGGTGCTTTCTTTCACTTCCAGGGTTTTGGACCTAAAACGAGAGAGATGCTCCAATTTTTCAACACTTCACTCAAGAACAAACCCTTGAGATTTCAATGCAAAGGAGATTGAAATCTGAAAAAGGGAAGATTCTATGGAAATGATAACAACAAATTAGGGTTCACCACCAAGTGTAAACTTGGAAAAGATAAATGTTGGAAAACACAATGTGATATGAAAACAAAACCTAAATGACCTAATAATGCAAGTAAAATGTAACATAGAAATGTAAAACTAGAAATGTGCACCTGTGAAACTGAAGAAGGCAGAATGGAGGTCTAGAATCTTGAAAAATCCATTGTTGATGCTAATTGGGGCTCATACACCAAGTTGGGCGAATTAGTCTAGTTTCGGGGAAACTCTGTCAGAACAGGTTTCAGACAAATGGGTACTCATATCTACAAAAAGCTCTGACAAATAGGTACAGTGGGAATCATTTTCCAATAGTGGCTAACTAGTCCACTTCTAGATGTCTATAAATTCAAAACAGGATTCTGTAGCTCTCAATCTACTCTTCTATTCCTGATTCAGATCTAGGTCCAAAACTGCAAAATTCAACCTGTAGACCTTCTCCAAGCTTCTCCAAGACTTGATTGCAACTTTGATAACTTCAAATTGTTTTGAAAAATTGATGAAAATTTTCTCAATATTTATCTTTGATAAATCTACAACCTAGACCTACAAATCACATGCAAAGAGAGGGAAAAATGTTGTGGGGGTTAGTGAATAAGGGTTTTCCTTGGTCAAAACCCTTTTTGGTAATTAAACCCTTGAAATGAAATGAAATAGAATAGATAATGATGAATGAATAAATAATGATGTTGCAACTCACCAAACCCTTGTAGCAAAGTGTTGCAAACATGTAGATGATGGCTCCAATGGATGTAGACTTGGACTCTAGCTTGATGTTGATGCAATGCTTGCTTGAAACACAAATCCTACATAACAATTGTTAGCTCTAAAACAACATGATACAAAAAAAACTTTGACATGATGAAAGACACTTGAATAATGCTCTTGAATGCTTGATAATTTACCCTTGAAATGCCTTAAATGCTCTTGTGAGGTATATGCATGAATACCTGATTGCTTGGTTTAGTAGTATGAAATGAGAGAAAGAACCTTGTATTTATACTCAATTATGCAATAATTCCCAAAATTACAACACTATAGGCCAACCTTAGATCTTCGAGAATAAAAACCCACTAGAAATTTAAATTAAATTTGAAATTTGAGTTAAAGGGGACTCGTTCACCAGCCTGGGTGAATGGGTCCCACCTAAGGGGATTCATTCTTGGTGAATGAGTCCCACCTTAGTAATTTGAGGTGGGTTTCATGATTATTCTCAAAAATACACATAAATAAGGCCCGTGGATGCAAAATGGGGCCAATTAAAGTATAAGAAAGCCCAATTATTAATGAAAAACCTAGGAAAGAGTGAAAGTGTGTTACAATAGTTTACAACACTTTGAAATAAGGGTTGGTAAATGATGTCAAAAAGATGTTATTTTATTAACAATACCTTAGAAAAGTGTGAAATTATATTACAACACTTAAGTAAGGTACTATATGAATCCTTTTAGTTCACAACAACCCAAGACCTAATGTGAATGTATTATCCACATTACAACATTAAATCAAAGCAACATTAAGCCAAAATCCACAAGAAGGACCCAAACGAGTGCGAAAAAGTCAAAGGATCCCTTTTTCGACACTACAAAAAGCAATATTTTTAATGGTTGGATTTAGGTTTTTAGATTTCCAAGTTTAGTATGTAATTTAGGAAGTAAGACATGGAGAATTTTGAAATCCCAAAAAATGAGTGGAAGAAAATAGGGATTGGGGATCAAGGATGCACAATTCCATATCCATTCAAGTGAAATATTTAATGATAAGTTTGCAAGTATAGGGTTAAAGAGGAAGTGAATGGGATAAATGATTGAGAAGATCACATAGCCATTACCTAAAGGATAAAAGTAGAGAGGGGTAGGAGAAAAAGGAAATTTGCATCAATAATATACATTTCCACATAACTCTTATGAGGGAAAATTATAAAAAAAAGTAGTTAGAATCCACAATGTAAAAGAATAACAAACATACCACAAGATGACACTAGATATACCTTGGGAGAAGCCTCTCAAGGGAGAAAGGTAGCTTCCAAAAGAACTTATATAATGAATATATTATATAGAGAAAAATATTACAATACACTTTCAGAGTCTCCATGCAATGCTTCTTAAGAATCAAGCACCCTAGTTTCATTCCTCCACATCTCAATCCATGGTTCCTCTACTCACATATGTAACCTCTAAGAGACACTTAATCTAACCTCAACCAAAAAGCAAAAGGTTACAAAATAAAACCTAAGAAAATCCTCATGTACTTGCATTTATAGAGAAAATATTACACAAAACCATTGAGTTGTATTACATAAATTGTGTGCCTTAAAACCATGATCTCACTATACCATGATCCCAAAATTAATTATTTGGTACTATTTTTTTCTAATATTAAATATTTTTCTAGCATGACATCCACATTAAATATGCATCTCAATGTCACATAAAATATACAAGTTACCTAAATAATTCTTAACCTCAACTTTAATGTCATGTGAACATGAACCTATAGGAAGAAACTATTAGTGCACATATTGCCAACCTCAATTTTACAAAAGTGTATTAGTACTTGTAACTTTTTTCACATTTATCCTTATTATTCCCATCATAGATAATTAATATGGGATGTTTCATAATGGTTATCCCTTGATAAATTTTTCAAGTAGGTGTTTTCCCCTTCACCCCCCATGTTCCTGTTGATCTATTAGCAATTACAAAAATCCTAGAAAATTCTAAGGGTCAATATGTTTTTAAGTCATTTCCCTTTGGAATCAAAATTTTGGGGTTTCTATTACTTGAGTGCCATTTAATTTTTCCCACAAAAACCTAAACCTCTATGTTATGTCCTTTGTTGCATTAGAATTCTAGGACTTTGCTTCCCTTATAGGTACCATTTACTTGGCATCCTTGATCCCTAAACTTCAATTTCCCCATCCTTAGCTTAAGATTTATTTCAAAACTTAATTTTCAACTTTCCATTTCCTTCAATACTTGATATTCATTCCTTCCATTCCTTGAAACCTCAACCATTTACCTTGAGTCCTTCCTTTTATATTAGAGTTTTATATTTTCCATTTTCTATCTACCTTATTATTGTTCCCTTGATGTTTGAAATCTCATCACATTTTTCTTATCATTTAGCATTGGAATTTTGAGCTTACCCTTATTTGGGTACCCAGTAAGACTCACTCCTATTTCAAAATCCATCTAGCACCTCAATCCCTTGTTCTTTCTCTTCCTCATTGATCCTCAAACATATGGATGAATCCCAAACTTTGGCACCATTTTCTTGGTGCCAATTCCTTGGTGTACCTTGATTACTATTATTTTTTCCTTCCCCTAAGATCCATTTAGACCCTATGCCTTTACATAGACCTAGCACTTCTATCTTATTCATTTGTCCTTGGTCCATTTTGACTCATAACCTTTCTCTACCTCCAATTCCCCCTAGAGCTTAGAACTCTAGAGAAACCTTAAAATTTGATACCAATTCCTTAGTGTCAAGTCTTACCTAATGTATGATCTATATGCTCATTATTTCCTTATTCCAATTTAAATACCACTATTGGAGCCCGATATCCATTTCCCTTTGGACCTTGGACTCTTATAGGGAGCTTCCACTATTTTATTGAACATTCCCCATAGATCCAAAATCCATAGTTTATCTTGAGGCCCAATGCTTATGCCTTCCTTAGTCCCCATCCCAGTACCCCTTCTAGACCTATGACTCAATAATATCCCACCCTCTCCTCCTTAGTACCCATTCCAGTACCCCTTTTAGACTCATGACTAATGATATCCCATCCTCTCCTCCTTGGTCCCATTTTTTTTACCAAGACTTGAATCTTGACCTTCTATCTTCTCAACTTGTTGGTGTTGAATCCCTTCTTCCTCATAACCCATAGCTTTTGATTTAAATTTATTCATTTACCTTTCCCTCCCCAAAATATTAGACCTCTGGGAGAACCTTGCACCATTTCCTTTGGTCACGATTCTTTGAATCCTTCCACCCCTTGATTCCCACTAGTTTTACTCACTAATTTTATTCTATTATATTTGTAAACTTCCCCTACACTTTTGAACCTAGTTCCAAGGTCCCTTCTAGACCCCAAAACCTATTGATTTGCTAATTTTTATCTCAAAACTCTTGGGATGCATTTTCACCTACCTTCATAGCTCATCCATCACTCCATTGATGATAAATTTGACCTTAAAAATACTAGTTCCTCCTTTCTCACATATAATATATCTATTTGACTTGCTCAGTGTGATTTCATCTAGAGATAATTGAATACTACAAGGGAAATAATGTCACCATAAATTTGCATGTTGGGATTCAAGGTACCTAGTTCAACCCATGATGGATATATATCATTCATTTTGAATGTTCCATAGACCTTATCACCTCCCACACAAAGTATACATAGATTCCATGCCATATTGATATTTGCACAAGAAACTTGGTGCTAGAAATTTAAAATTTATAAACAATAAGTCATTTTACATAAGAAGGGTTGGTATCTAAGGAATTTTTTTGGGTAGGAAAGGTTTCCAAATGGATCCATGGTAGAAACATTAAATATTTGAGATATATAAATGAAGGAATACATCTAATGATGAGTAGGAAGGGTATGAAAATGCACATATTCATGTTCTAGTATGTCCACATGGTAGTTTTTAATGATTTAAGGGAATGCATAGTTGTAGCTACACATTTTCACTCACTATATTTATTTGTATGAAAGTAATGAGGGTTTGATAGTGTGTGATAGAACCTAATATATATTAAAAATTATTTATAATTGTCTTCCTTATATTTCTTATGGGTTATTATAGATTTGAGATGGATTATTAGTATGTACATCTCATGGAATAAAATAAATTATTATCATGCACATAAAAATCTAGTTTAGTTGATACTTTACTTAATGGCTTGCATTTCCTTTTTTATTTTTATGACTTTGTTGCCCAATGGAGTAGGTATTGGTCCACATTGGTAAAGAACCAAATAATCCATTTAAAAAACCCTCCATCCTAGTTAGCTATAGGAGTTTATTAGGAATAAAGAAGGATATGCATGCTATCCATGATTCAATGTTATAGATCAAGGAACAATCTTAAGAAAACCATAAAATATTAAATCATTGGAGAATCATGTACTATATGCTTGCACCTCACTACGATGTATGTAATGTAAAACGAAATAATATTTTTAAGGGATTTTAATAATATTGTCATCCATAGGTGCATTTGAAAGGTGTTATTGGCTATAGAAAAAGTCTAATAGATGTTAATCTTGACTCCAAGTGATATATTATAGGGGTTAATTGTACATTTGGGTATAAATACCAATTGTTGTTATCATGTAATATTTTTTTTGATGAAAAAACCCATTGAAGATACCTTTGGGAATACCCTCCTAGGTCTAAGATGAACCCATAGAGTAGGAGAGACTACCTAATCTTGCCTTTAGCCTTTAAGTATCCATAGTTTGTTGATGAAACCTCCTTTTTCCTTCTTGATAAAATATTCCTAAACTTGAAGGTAAGAAATATTCTAGGATTGGGAAGTAAAATTTTGGGAACTAATAAATGGCTCAATTTATATGGATATAAGATATCAATTCACATTTTGAAGGCCCTTGTAAAAAAATCATACAAATGTCTAGTACTATTCTTGGTTGTTTGTAGCTATGTGATTTTTTTTTGGGTAAGTTTGATTTCTTGTCAACTTATATGCCAATTGATGGTATTAGGGAATAAACTATTACTTTATTGGAGTTATTTTGAAAAATTTGTTGGTGAGATGAATCTATATTTATTAATTGTATTGTAGGCAAATTTTTCTTTAAGGATCTCCTCACCTTGAGGTGGTGATTTTTTTGTTCATTTCTTTTTTTTGTAAATAGATTTGTCTCTATAGATTTATATGTGACTCACCCAACAAGTAGTGACAAATGCTCCAATAGCTGGATAAGTTGTTACTAGACTAAAAAAATTTCTCTACGTTTGAGAGGGGAAACTCCCTTGTATGCGTAATGGAGTAAATTTTCAACCCTTGTAAATTCCCCTTTTACACCCCTTACCTTAGAAAAGTTAAACCCAATGATGCTTTTCCACTTCATCCACTCGCTTTCCAGCCACTTGGTGGTTATTTGTAGTGTTAGTGGGGGAATTTTTGTCGGGGACACTAGCATGGCACGTGGACATCTACATGACACCCTTCCCCTACACCATTGACCAACCTCAAATGACTCATTTGGGATTCTATTCATCCTAAAAATATCTTCTCCATTAATTCGATATTCTACATGTTTCTCAATCACACTTTCTTCTACACACTCCATTTTCACGACATTCTCCATTGTTGAAACTCCAAGGTGATGCTCTACTGGTTTTTCTCCTCACATTGTAGTGACAATTGTGGCACTCACACGCTTGTGAGCTTGTATCACCCTTCACGCACTTAAGGGAATTTCGTTTGGGAGGTGATATCCATTTTGTTTAGCATTTTAATTTTATTTGTGTAGTATATCATACTTACCATTGCTTGGTAGTACTTTATTTCAATACATTCTTTATCATACTTTCTCTTTCATGGCTATTTTGTCTATTCATGGAGGTGGGAACACTGAAACATGGGTTTGACTATGACAAGCCTTGAAACAACCCCAACATTTTTCCTCGTTCTACTATGTGTAAGTACTCATGATTGTGTGGAGCTTCTGGGAGGGTAGACCAACCATAAGTTCGATTCTTGCTGCCTTTTCTCTCATCAACTCTTATCTTCTATCTTTCAAGTTAAAGTGTTATTCTTCCCATTTTAGCTGTTTAGTTATTTCATGTTTTTTGTCATTATATAAATCTATATTTATTAGGTAGTTAGTGTGTTTCTTGATATTCTTGATTATCCTTTGTAATTTTATTTATATGGATGCTGGTGTCTGACTAGAACATTAGTGCACCACACTATCATTTATCTTTTGCATTGGAGTATTTTGGAAAAGAGTTGCCTAGGTCATAGTCTTGACTCAGGAATTCTCTCATCTAATTCCCTAAACCTCTTGAGTCAAAAAAAGGATGGTGGAAAATAAATTTCCCTTCCTTTTCACCCTCTCAAAACATTAAAATTACAAATTGAACAATCCTTTAGCATGAGGTAGATCAAGGTAGCTGATCATTCTAGACCCTCCCGTGACTTGGGGTCCTAAGTAGTTGGTTCCCCTCCTCTACATTTTGGTGAACTTGATGTGAATATATTTGTTTCTTCATGTTGAGGTTCTTTCTCTCATGTCTATATAAGTTGTGGGCTTATGCATTGTGATGCTTTATGAGCTTCACAACTCATTTTATGACTTTTGGATACATTGTTATGAGTGCACAATATTGACTCATAGGAATGGACTTTACAAGGGTCACTTCAGTTCTTGCTTCCTAGGAGATGGTATCGGTGGTAGAGATGAGTTAATTTAATGAAACCACTCATGCCCCTACACCTCATGCTTCCCTCTTTCCTTCACCTCTAGATGAGAGTGAATCCATCGCTATTCCTATAGGGCATCTCATGGCTCTATATAGGAAGCCATTTGATCTTGCAAATCACTTAGGGAAAGATCAGAGCATGGCTAGGCCTGCTACGGTTGCTAACGAGATTAGATATATGCTAGGAAAGGATCAGATGGGCATAGAGTCTCTCTGTGGCCTTCTCGATCTAGTGGAAGCATACGTCCCCTCTTACAACCCTTGATCAAGCATTTCTCAAGGTCATGAGCATGACACTTATGAAAGAAAAATTAGTGTCTTGATGCTTGTGATGTTATTATACATGGCTGAAACAAGCCCTTCCATTAACATCTCTGCTCTTAATCCACTCCCTATTGTCAAAACAAGTAGAATACCCCTTGGATTCAATGTTCTTCCTCCTAGGGGCAACCCTGCCTTTGGAAGTAGAATCTTTGGTGGAATGGGGGCTGGTAGTTCTAGTATATCTGGTAGTGGCTCTAATGGTGGTGGCTCTGGTAGTGACTATGGTGGTGGCCCTAGTACTGGTTTCAATGGTGGTTATGATTGTGGCTCTAGAGGTTGTTCTAGTACTGGTGGTTCTAGCAGAGGCTCCACTGGTCCTTTTTCATCTTCTGACCCTATATTAAATGCTCTACTATAGAATATGGTTCAAATGAAAAACTAGTTGGTGAAGTTATACCAAGCCTCTACCCAACCTATCTTTCAACCCTTCTTTCGACATAGCCCTTTGTTAGTGAAAATTTTCAACACTCCTTTCCCTCAAGGGATGAAAATTCCTAAGTTTGAGATGTATGGTGATAAAGGAGACCCTCAAATACACGTGTCAACTTTCAATGTGATGTGTATAGACTTCTTTCAACATGATTCTTTGATGGCTAAACTCTTTCCTCGATCTCTCAAGGATACAATAATTGAGTGGTACTATTCCTTGCCTAACAATTCTATATTCTCATTTGATCAACTAGTTAATTAGTTTCTTCAACAGTTCTAGGCTAACATTAGGCCAAAGACAACTTTCTCAGATCTCATCTGATGTGAGCAAGGAGAGAATGAGAAGATCATTGATTTCATTGCTTGATACCAAGTGCTCTTTTCATAAATATTTTACTCACTACCTAACTTAGATATACATAAGGTTTTCATTGGAAACCTGAAATGACCTTAGCAGTAGAAATTTTCCTTAATGAAGTATCCTTCTTTCACACATTTGTGCATGACATTATGAGAGTATCAACAGATAGTTGTTCAGTTCGGGGGGATCTTCCTTCCACTCCTATCCTGAAGGAAGACCTTGTGTCATAGAAAAAAGTACCCTTTGCTTGAAATGGGATTAATTCATGATAAAATGGACTTAATGAGGTCTTAATCTAGTGTTGTGAGGAATTTTATGCATCCACACTAGGTCTTGGACCCTTACAAATTGAATAACATGCTTTTAATGATGTCTTGTAAAGGTGTTGTAAGATACTTTCACGCTTTTGTATACTTAATGAACCCATTTATTCCTAATTCAACATTATAAAATGTGTTTAATAACATTATTACATCAATCTAGAAGGTTCTTGAATTAAATTTAATGATAAACTAGTGTTGTAATGTGTCTTGCACATTCACATTGGTTCTTGTGCCTTTCTAGGCTATGTGGACCTCATTTTAGTGTTGTAAATTGTATTTAAGTACACTTTCACATTGAATTTTATGTACCAAGCCTATTTGACACTCACATAATCATTAATAGGCCCCTATTAACCCATATTGTGCATCCTGAGGCATAAATTGATTAAATAGCTAACATAGTCATCATATAAGCCCAATTTTCTTAATTCTCGACATTCTAGCTAGCAAAAATGGCCTTTTTGGGACTCATTCACCATTAGTGGTGAATTAGTACCATCTAGGTGGGACCCATTCACCATTAGTGGTGAATGAGTCCCATTTGAGCCACTTTCGGGTTTTTGAGTGAGAAAAATTAGGTTTTAAGTTTATTTTTTCTCCATGTTGGCCTTAAAGATCTAATTAACAAGAAAATAAGGTGAATTTCCTATAAATCACCTCTCTAAACTCATTTTTACATCTATTCATCCATTAACACATTCACATCATTCATTCATCATCTATCTTCTATTGCAAGTCAAGCAAGCTAGGGCATTTACATTGCAAATCATCAATTTAGCTTCCTAAGACATCCAAAGGAAGACTCTACATGTTATGTTGAAAAGTTTCAAGATCAATCATCATGGAAAGGGAATCCATTCCATTTTTTCATGTTTCATTCCTTTCTTTCATCAGTTTGGTTTAATTACCTAAACAGGGTTTGACCAAGGCAAACCCCCATGCCCTAACATTCAACATCTCTCTCTCTTGTCTTGTATGTTTGCAGATTTAGGTCTCTTGGAAGCTTGGAAATCATTGAAGATCAAGTTGCAAGGTTTTTAAAGTATTCTCCTCATTCATCAAGTCAAAAAATCAACAAAAATCCATTTTCAGACCCATAAATCAGAGTTTTGGAAGCAGACACCTTTAGAGCATCAAAGTGTAGATCGGAAGCTTTAGAATCCACCTTTGAAAATATAGAAATTCAAAATTTGAATCATTCACCATGGGTGGAAAATGAGTCCCACTCCAAGGTCAATTTTGAGTTTTATGCATTTTTTAGTACCCTTTTGTTAGAAATGGGTTCTAGTATAGTTTGGCAAAACTGGGACTGATTCACTTAGAATGGAAAATGAGTCTCACCAGGCCTAAATTTCAGAAATAACAGCATTTCAAAAGAAATTTCCAGCCTCCATATACATTCTAGGTGCACAATTTTAGTTTGATTCATTTCTGTTGCGCTTTTCCATTCATTTGTAGGTGATTTTTTAATGCACAATGTGTTTTCAAACAAGTTCTCCTTTAGTTTTCATTCATTCATCAATCAATCTTATTAGTTTCTTGCATTCAAGCATTGTATCTAGGCATTTAGGCATTTTCCATCCATATAGTTCATTGACTTTGAATGTAACATAAGCATATTTGGCCCATCTTTCTCCTTCTAGGTGAAAAACCTTATACGCGATAGAAAGCAAGTGGGTGCCAAAAATCTATGCTACAGATCTATAGTATCAATTTTAGGAAAAAGAAAATTTGTTGCAAATGTAGTCACTACATCTAGTGACATAGGCCTCAAGCACAACATATATTTTACTAAATTATTTGAATCTTATTCTTCTATTCTGCAAAAGCCATTGAAGGATAAGATTATAACATTGGAAGATCCTCGACCTCTCAAAGAACCTTATCCTAATTGGTATGATGGAAAAATGTTCTACCAATACCATCGTGTCCACAAGCATGATATTGAATATTGTATGCACTTTTTTCATGATATAAAAGATCACATCGACGATGGTACCATCTGCCTCAATGGTAAAAAGTTTAATGAAAACATGTTTGTGTCTAAAGCGAATAGCGAATTACAGATCTACATAGATCCATTTCCATCACATTCTACTAATTTAATTATTGAGCCTTCCATTCTTGGTCCTACCGATGAAGTTCCTTCTACATACATAAATATGCTCTCATTTACTCCTAGTCCTCCCCCTCAAGCTATGATTGGTTCACTAGATGTAACTTTTACATCATAGGATTTACCCATGAATAACAAAGCCTCTCCTCTATATATATTCTCACTCACGTGAATGGAAACATTGTGACAAGAGTTCTTATGGACCCTACAAGCCATGTGAATGTTATTATGAAAGAGACTCTTTTGCTAAATTCCTTATAGAGGGAGGAATATGAGAAGATGAAAACCACTATACGTACCCATGATGGCCTCTCTCTCACTCCATATGGCTCTATAACTCTATATGTCCTAGTAGGGCCTAGGGTTGTGGATACTAATTTTGAAGTCATTCCAAAATATGACCTGTTCAGGGTGAAGTTACACATCCCTTGGATAGCTTCCATGAATGGGGTCACTTTCAGTATTCATAAATGTTTGAAATTCTCTCACAAAGGTGTCATGCATTTCGTGCATGACACTAGATATCAACCATTGGTATCTCATGGGGGTTATTCATTCAATCATTTTTGGCCCATCCCGATTGATTCTTTTCCTCCCAAAATGGACCTACTTTGTTGAAATTACATTAAGTATAAGACCAAGGGAAAGGTGCAACAAAAAAGGACTCACCCTATAACACAACAACAAGCTGAATATTCTTCTTAAAGAGGGAAGGGGAAGCTTGCTCGCACTCAGGGCCCTTCTTCTTCTCTTGTAGTCCTACCTACCTCTGCCTCCCACCCAGTATGACGCCATCAACTTCCACCCCTATACATTTTTTGGGAGTCTGATGGTGCTCACTTGATAGAAGGAAAAATGTTAGGTATTCGAACTTCTTGTCTTTCCCATAGTGCCTCATCCTATCTTGTATGGTAAGGGGAAGGGTCCTCATGGAGCTGCTCCTACATCCTGACCTTCGCAACCTCCTACTATCCCTACCCCTAAGGTAGAAAATTGGAAGAATCTTATCGTTGAGGTGCTTGAGTTATCTCCTCCCTTAGTTGTTGCATTTTCTTCTCCATCTCTTCCTCCTACTCCCATCTAGGAGTCACTCCCTTCGCCAGAACAATTTTGATGGATACTTCAATGGCTGAACATGAGTCTTCTATTCCTTCTCAAGATGCAGACTCTTGCTCCTAGAGCTACATAAACCACCTTGTGCATGAGAAAAAGTGTCAAAGGAATGCTCTTCTAGTGAGTAGGCCACCTTGTAGAAGAAGGAAGAGGAGACAACAACTCCCGCTTTGGTGTCTTCTATTGTTTCCTTTACTTCTACCCCTTTTGCTTCAGTTCCCTCTGTCATAATATTTCTTTCAGCTCGCCATACACATGTGAATGATCTTCACCCTAAGAGGGTGCAAATATTCATTGCTCCTTTAGTTGAGCCTACCCTTTTGATGTCCCTTTCAAACATCTCACCTTTTTCAAAACTCGAGGACATGCTAAATACCTCAGTGGTGTCCACTACAATTTTCTCCACTTCCTCCTTGCATTCTACTTCATCTATGGGGATCTTGCATCCTCTGATGAAGTGAAAGTAGGAGGATGACCCCACTTCTAATGGGGGCCAGAAGAAGGGTTCACCTTCTTCGGAGGTTGGTAATCTGTTGGCTTGCACTATCCTAGTGATAGAGGTAGCCTCGACGTCCCCAAAGTTTTCCAGTACTCCCAAGTCCTTTGGTGAGGTTAGCAATGGACCCCAAGTACCTCATCCATCTCCCATTGATTTCACACATGGAACTCCTATAAAGTGCATGTTCAACTATGTAGACAATGTTTCAGCTCTATCGATGATCTTTGCGAGATCACTAACATTCACCTCAAAGTGGAGAAGACCTCGAGGGGCCTTTTTCCTTGGCTCTTGTCATAGGAGAGTTGGAGGGTACCCCCTTGTTATCCCGATCTTGTAGGCTCATCCAACCTCCCCTTATAGTGATCTAGATTGGGAGAATGATGACCTCTTGGTTGATGAGGACTAGGGGGTGCCTCTTCTTTATCTATAGATTAGATTGTGTGTGTGTGTTGTGTTCCCTCATGCTCATTTTATGTGTTCTTGGAGGACACTTGTCACCCTCATAGGTGCTTGGATACAAGATCGTTTTTGTGTCATGAAACTTCTTCTATCTATCACATCATTCTTCTCTTTGTCGTGCCTTGAATTTCAAAAATTGGGGATGATGCAAAGTGTTGAGGGAATTTAGGCTTCCCTTCCATGTTACCCAAATTTTTTATTTTTATTTTATTTTCACATGCCTTTCTTCACATTGTCTGATATAGTAGGGGGTTAATGAAAGTTGATTTATATATTATTACAATTATCTATCTATATTGATGAGTAGCTTTGAACTTGAAATATTAGATCTCCCTATCTCTTGTTCATTATGTTATTGTATGTCCTTGCTTTTTTATCTTTCTCTCTTGTTTGCTTGCTTTGTGATGTTGTGGTCCTTATGTGTTGTCCCTCACATGTGCAACAACATTACCATGGTTATATCTTGTCATGTTGCATGAGCCACAACATCACTTTAAATCTTTATTTTCTCTTCTTAGGATGTCATGTAACTTTGTGCTTAGCACACACAATCCTAAGGGGGGGCTATCATATTATTTTGATTTTTAGAAGGTGTATTTTGTGACCAACAAACCCCTCACTGAAAATATTCTATTTTTCAAAAATTACATTCTTCAACATGGCTCCCTGGATATATTTTTCTTTCATCACAGATTCGTAAGATAGAATTTGGACTTTCCCTTGCGAGGGAACACTCTTTCTTTCAAATTACTTGATGAAAAGAATATTTTAGAAGGATTCCTTTATGCTAGAAGCATTGGCGAAAATTTCTATCTCTTTTAAAAAATGCTATCACTTTTAAACTAAGCGTCCCTTGAGTGGACCCCTTTTCTTTTGAAGGGTTTCCAAGAGACCCCCTTTGAAATATCTTCCTTCAAATGTTGACTACCTGTGTGACTATCCACCTATTTTCCTACATGGCTTATTTTTTTATCTAACATGTTTTGTTTGTGGATTAACATGTTGCTTTGCAGGTGCACCTATGAAGTTACTTTTCAATCAACCTTGTAGGACTAAGTACTTTTAAGGCCTCATTAGACCTCGTGGAGCCTCTTGCATTTGGCTTCCCTTAGGACTGAGCACCTAGGGGCTTGTCCTTTGCAAGTACAAGGACTTGTGAAGCACTTACATACTATGGGATCTATTTGTTCAACTCTATAGGATCGAGAACCTATAGAGCCTCTTTTATTCACCCTTCCATAGGTTTGTGGATCTATGATGCATTTTGTTCAACCTTCCTTAGGTATGAGGACCTATGGATCTAGCTTCAATTCCTATGCTTTTGGGTGGGTCAGATTGCGGTCTACTTCCTCGATGGTTTAGGTATACTTTCTTTGAACTATTTTGATCTACTTTACCTCAAATCTAGTAGCACATATGCTCACTAAAGTGGGGGAAAATGTAATGGAGTGAATTTATGCCCCTTGAAAATTCCCCATTTACACCCCTTACCTTATAAAAATTAAACCCAACAATTCTTTTCCACTTCATCCATTTGATTTCCACCAACTTGGTAGCTATTAGTAGTGTCAATGGGGGAATTTTGTCAAGGATGCTAGCGTGATGTGTGAACATCTATCTGGCACATTGCCATCCTAACAAGATTCCCACCTCTAGAATCTACAAAGGTGCTACACTTCTCAATTGGCAATGAAGAGTAGCACCCCTGTGCCCTTGACTGACCTCAAATGACTCTTTTAGGCTTTTATTCATCCTTAAAAGATATTATTCATTCATTTTATCTTCTACACATTTGTCAATCACACTTTCTTCTACACACTCCATTTTCACATCATTATCCATTGTTGAAGCTCCAAGGTGATGCTCTACTAGTTTTTCTCCTGTTGTTGTTGTGACAATGATGGTACTCACAAGATTGTGAGCTCACATCTCCTTCACATGCCTGATTGCATTTGGTTTGGGAGTTCATATCCATTTTGTTTAGCATTATCATTTTAATTACATAGGATATCATAGTTACCATTGCTTGGTAGTACTTTTTTCAATACGTTCTTTATCGTACTTTCTCTTTCATGGCTATTCTGGCTGTCCATGGAGGTGGGAACATCGAAATGGGGGTTTGATTGTGGCAAGCCCCAAAATATCCCAAACATTTTTCTCCATTATACTATGTGTAGGTACTCGTGATCGTGTGGAGCTTGTGCAAGGTTGTACCAACCATAATTTTGATTCATGTTTCCTTTTCTTTCATCAAATTCTATCTTCTATATTTTAAGGTAAAGTGTTACTCTTTTCATTTTAGCAGTTTATTTATTTCATCCTTTCTATCATTATATAAATCTATATTTATTAGGTAGTTAGTGAGTTTCTTGCTAGTATTGATTGTCCTTTGTACTTTCTATCCATACAAACACCAACACCTGACTGGGATGCTAGTGTGTTGCGTTGTCATCCATCTTTTGCACTAAATTCCTTTGGTAGAGAGTTGCCTAGGTCATAGTCTTGACTTGGGAATTCACTCATTTGATTCCCTAAACCTCTCAGGTCAACAAAAGGATAGTGGAAGATCAATTTCCCTTCCTTTTCACCCTCTCAAAATATTAAACTCACTTTGAACAATCCTTTAGTGTGAGGTAGATCAAGGTAGCTAATCATTATAGACCCTCCCATGACCTGGGGTCTTCAATGATTAGTCCCCATCCTCTAAAGTATGATAAGGGTTTTAAGGGTTTTTGTGAACTTTTAACTTGAAAGTAAAATAAAGAAAAGGGAAAAACTACGAAAAAATGAATCATATAAATTGTAGCAATATACATATGAATACTGTTGATGATGATTTCACTCATAGAAAATAGTGTGAATAAATTATTCACAGACAAGACTGCAAAGAGCCTATCCTTCTTGAAAGATATGGAACAAAGACAACCTAAGGGGGAATTTTTCATTTATAGGACAAATATTGGCTTTTGTTCAATCCCAAGTCTCTGATAACCAGGTCATGGTTGCACTAGGATGGCCCTCGGGTACTGATGTGATATTTTTATTAATCTCAAAGGGACTATGGTTATTCTTTAATATCACAAATTATTTGCTATCAATTAAGTAGATTTAGCATTAAGCATTCAAAATTCGTATGGAAAACAAAGGATTTTCAACAAAATTCCTTCCATTCATTTAAAATTTTGGAACATTTTCAAATTTTTAAACATCTATTCTAGAAAAAGTATAAAAAACACTGAAAATTAAAAGTTTCTTCCACTTATTCTCCATGGATGCCCCAAAGAATTAATCAAAATAGAGAAAACCACTTTATACTTCATCAAATTGCTTCACAACTACATATAATATGGTGCAAGCTTTTAAAGAGAGGGGTTTCATTTCTGGACACCAAGTAGGTTTTATATGCACCCTTAAATGACACAACATACAGTCTTGTTTGACTGAACTAACAAAACCAGCTACAAAAGATACTGAGATAGGTAGCTATCTAATAAGCTCTGATATTAATTAATGTCTCTGTGCATACAAAGTTTTACACCAGAATGGTTCGGAAAAGAGGAAAAAAGAACAAGACTTAAAATTTTATGCTCCTCTGACATCCGCAAATTTTGAACTTAAAATAAAAATGAAGCATCCTCTAGCCTTTTATAGAACACAAGGCTTAGATAGGATAATACAACTACATGAGAGGAGATCCAAGGGATCAATCCCATCAAGGCACATGGAATATAGTGACCAATAGGAGAATTGCAATTGAAGTCAATGGAAGTCAACTCCAATTACACATTGAAGCTCTTTGAGTGTTGATCTTGAATCTTTGCCAAGATGATACTTCAAATCATGATAATGTGTAAGGGGTTCCCACACATTCAGAACAAAAAGGTGGAATTTTTGTCCACACACATTCCTTGGCTTTAGTTCTGTCACTCTTGGGAATGGGCTCTCCCAAAAATTAACATTTTTTCCCACTGCATGTGAAATACCCAGATCTCGAGGATTCCAGTGGACTCAAAGCTGTCTGCATTATCACCTCCCAGAGTGATCAAATCAGACTAAAAATTATTCCATCCATGATTCAAGTTTTCTTGACTATCCATACCCGAGATTTGCATCACAATCAATATCTCCTGCAATCACAAATTCCACACATTAAATCCCTTTAAAAAAAATCATTTATAACATCTCATGTAAATAAAACTATTATTCAAATGTTAGTACAAAAATCTCATAATTAACATGCCTTTTAAAAGCATATCATAAATCCTCATACATATAGCGGATCACTGGGATCATTAGACAAATTTAAAATTTAAAATTTTCACTCTACATTATAACTTGGTATCTGGTATTTTTCTTTACCCACCTAATTTCTTGGACCTTAGTTATAATGGAAGTCCGCTATACAGAATGATTCATACCGTACCAGAGCCTTTCGCTTGAACTTCACATTACCTTTTGTTTTTTCTGTGTTTTTGGTACCTAGTATCTGGTGTACGAAACACTTACAATATGAAATACTTTATTATCAAAGATTTTCTCTTTTACTTCCGGTGATCTTCCAATTTGCTAGCTCCTGCCATAAGAGTCACACATTTTTTTACTTGTGTCCCCATGTATTTTCAGTCTCGAGGTGTGTTGTGAGACCACACAACAAATTGCAACCAATAAAACCAAATTTAAACAAAACTTTAAATTAAATCACCAGTTGTAAATTAAAACTTATACATATTTTAAATAATAACTTTGTACCTTTACCTAGATTTTGGCATAAAAAAGTAAAACTCCACCAGAAACATCCGTGTGTGCTCTAATTAATTCTAGTTTTTGAAACTTAGTAAAAATAATGAGTTCATTAACATTGAACTACATAATATAGTAATCCTCCAAAGCCAACCATGGATAGAGCCTTGATTCCACTCAAGCGTCCATAGCCTTGACAAGGTTATCTCTATAATTCCCCCAAACATAGCTCTACTTCCAGTGAAGAATCCATAGCCTCAGTAGAGTTATTTGGATAGCCTAAAGAGTTGATATCTCTCTCTCTCTCTCTCTCTCTTTTAGATATAGCAATGATAACACATTTCACTTTTGATATTTCAATAATAGCTCTTTTATCAACTTACAAGCAATGAAGCACCGCTATTAGGTTGAGAATTACAATGCTAGTGAAGGTTACTTTTTTATTTTTCATTCAATGTAAATCCCTTCATCAATTTACTACTTCCCAAAAACTCATTTAATGATTCCTTGTAGGTGTGTGTTTCCAGCTTAATTTTACTAACTTATGCCAAATCCTAGCTAACTGTAGCTCGCTATATGTTAAAAAATATACATAAATTAAAATTTAGCAATAGACAACTTGATCACCAAATTTAAATATAAATTTAGAAACATTAGTTACCACCCTTCCGATTAAATTTTATAATGGCAACTACTAAAATTTCTGCTAGTTATTTTGACTTGACGACACTGCACTTCATTAATGAATTAAAAATGTCATGATTACCTTGAAACATGATCACATTATTCTGTATTAAATTCACATGCCTTGTTCAACACGTATTATCTCTTCAACTTACTTAGGTGATGACATGTACTACCTTGCTGACTTCATTTTCCTGTGTATTCCACACACATAACCCGTCCATAATTAATATGACTCTTTTTAAACAATTTGAAATGACCACTATTAATTTTGAAATCTTCAACTTGCTTGATTCACAATCTTTGTGCTACTCAAATTTGAAGCAATTTCACTAGATATGTGTAAAGAATAAATTTTATTTAACCTTTAATTCTGAAGATTATTGTTCAGCTACCACCTCGCTTACGATTTCCAAAAAACAATTACTCAAGGCAACTATGTACCAAAACTTCCTTACAACTCTCTATTAATTCTAACATTTCTTCTCAAATTCTCCACACTTCTCTTTTATTTTACTTTTGTTTTAGCTTCTGTAAATCCACTCCGTGTCTTCACATTTGCTTCTTAGCCATGGATACTCCAATTTTCTTAGGTTGTTCTCATAGACAGAATGTTTTCTTAGGAAGTATCATACCACAAAGGCTTGAAAATGTCTTCATTGGGACTTCTAGTTTTGGGTATGTGCAAGATCATGATGGGCCAAAAAGTGGCAATATTATGGGTATTTGTAGGGTATGTGGTGATGACTTTTTTTCTCCAAAATTGATGTAACGAAAAGGGTTTTTAGAGATTCTCATCTTTCCACCAATATAAATTATGCTTTAATTTGAATTTAATAAATAATTATTATTTATTTTCTATTAGAATTATGACTAAAGTCCTAATCGATAGATTGATTGAAAAACATCTATAACTTTCAAATAGTATCACATTTTTTGAATCTGAAATATGTCACATTCTATGCTTCACATACTATAGGATTAAAAAGAAAAATTAAATTTCATGAAGTTTTGACTAGGTTAAGGTGGTCATACAAGTTTTATATTTTTAAAGTTGTAATAAAAAATTCATAATTAATTATTTACTTGGAAAAAAATTACAAAAAAATATGCATCACATCTAGACATGAGTCCTCTACTTATATATAAAATCTTATAAAAAAATATTATCATTTTATTATGGTTATGGTGGTTAGACAGACACCTACTTTTTATTTTTCCCTAAAATTTAAGTACTATCGCATTGAAATTTCAAATTTTCACCAAATAGATTTTATTTATTTTTAAATAAACCTAGTAGTTTAGAAACTACATTCAATTTTCTATAGATTCTATTCTTACATATTTTTGAAATAATATAGATTTAACTTATTCAAATTTTTATGTCAAGTTGCCTAACACTGATTTTTCTGAATTTTTTGCCACTTAAGGGCCTATTTTTTCCATGATGGTCCTGCACATACCCTTTCACTATGCCAAATTTATGCTTAGTACTTGTTGAAAGATATGTTGCATCTAGCTGCTACTTTCATTTCTACTCTGACATTGCTTCTCACTTTGTAGCTTCACTCTTGGACATTAGGCTACCTGTTGAAGACGTTTGCACTACTACCAACTTAATAGTGAAACCTGAATTCTTGGAAAATATGGATACCATTTTAGCTGTTGCACATCCAACCATTGGGATTCCCTCCATGGATGATATTCCTTGGTTCCTGGAACACAGGGAAGTGGTTCCACTTCACCCCTTTCTTATTGATCTCCATATCCAAGACTTTGAATCTCATTGGGAACTTTCCTACATAGGGTATTTAGCCCTAATAGAAGAGGCATTCCACATCGACTGAATGACTACCATCTTCTGCAACTTTGCTCACTCTTCTTTTTGACTCTTTTTTTATTTTTTGAATAAGGATTTTCTTATATCTCATGTATATATGTGATACACACACACACACACATATCCTTTGGTACATTTCAAAGCGTGTTTTACTATGTATGGATTTATTATTTCTCTTTCTCATTTCAATTTTTCAAAATGCTTGAATTTACTCTCTTCCGTAAGATAGGTTTAAGTAGAATTTGCTAATGTAGAGGCTAGACAAAAGAAAAGAACAAAAACAATGAGGAAAGAAAACAAAACAAGCACAAAAATCCAAAAAAAAAAAACCTAACTACCCTAACTCTAACATTACAAAATATTAACTTTAATAAAGCAATTTATTTCAATTTCTACGGCTATTTCTTCTACAATTTTAGTACAAATTACAACAAATTTGTCTTTAAATTCTCTTATCAAAATTTTCAATATTCTTCTATAATAATGAATTATCTTAAATTTTCTGCGTTTAAACATCATGAATTCAAAAGTGTACTTACCCAAAATTTGGCTCAAATGTATGAAAACGATCTCATTAGAGATCGATTGCACACATTTCGTCTGATGCAGCCATACTGTACCTTCTTCCAGCCCTAGTCCATTTCCATGAATGACTTCATTTATTTCTCTACTTCCTTCTCTTCTGAAAGACTTCATATCTTCGAGCTTGTCTTCACTTTGGATTTTGTTAGACCAAGATATATCACTACTTATATTACTATCAGAAAGAGAAAAAGGAAAAAATTGATATTTTGTATCTTGTATAAAATCAGAAAAATGTCTTTTTATAGTTGGTGAATTTCCAACTTGAAGCACAATACACGTGTTTCCTACTCGATTTTCTCACTTCATGTTATGCACGTTTTCCATGTATACAAGAAATGATGATTCATCAATGTTGTTTCCTTGTTTGTGATGAAATATATCTGAATCTCGACATTCTCACCTATTTTCCTATAAAGTGTTAGAATTTTCTTTATAATAATTGTAGTTTTTGAATTGTTTTGGTATATCGGTTGATTTTTTAATATTTCCAACTTCACTAGGGAAAAACATTTTTATCGTTAACAATCCCTTTCTTTTGGTAGTTAAAACTTCCTCTGTTAACATAATTACTCTACTTATGGCCAAACAGACCCTAGTTAAAAAGATTTCACACTCAAGTTCACCCTAGTCAGTTGTATCATGAATTCTACACTTAGTGACTCTTCCAAAAGTAAACAAACTCAAAGGATGTAGTTTCTGATTAAGAATTTTACAAAGTTTTCCAACTTCCATAATGAAGACTAGCTTGCATTCAATCTCTCATTCACAAGCTTCTTTCCAAACTTAGAACCAATGCTTTGAAACATAATTCTGTAAATTCCAGGAAATGATAACTAAAATATCAAACATAGGCCCTCCTTCTAGCGCCAATTCCTGTTGACGACGATTTCACTCATAGAAAATAGGGCGAATAAATTCTTCATAGACAAGAGCACAAAGAGCCTATCCTTCTTAAAAGATATGGAAGAAAGACAACCTAAGGGGGAATTCTGCATTTACAGGACAAAGATTGACTTTCGTTCAATCCCAAGTCTCCGATAACCAGGTCATGGTTGCACTAGGGTCACTCTTGGGTACTGATGTGATATTGTTGTTAATCTCAAAGGGACTATGGTTGTTCTTTAAAGATTTTAGATATACCTTCCAAATTGAAACAATGAGTTCAAACATCATGAAACCAAAATATTTTCCATAATATTTTATGAATATCACAAATTCTTTGCTATCACTTAAGTAGATTTAGCATTAAGCATTCAACAGTCATATGGAAAACAAAGCATTTTCAACAAAATTCCTTCTATTCATTAAATTTTTTAGAACATTTTCAAGTATTTAAACATCTATTCTAAACCAAAGTATTAAAAATACTAAAAATTAAAAGTTTCTCCCAGTTATTCTCCATGGATGCCCCAAAGAATTAATTAAAATAGAGCAAACCGCTTTATACTTCACCAAATTACTTCACAACTACATATAAAATAGTGAAAACTTTTAAAGAGATGGGTTTCATTTCTAGACACCGAGTAGGTTCTGTATGCACCCTTAAACAACACAACATATAGTCTTGTTAGGACAAACTAAAAAAACCAACTACAAAAGATACTGAGATAGGTAGCTATCTAATAAGATTTGATATTAATTAATGTCTACATGCATACAAAGTTTTACATTGGAATGGTTTAGAAAATAGGAAAAATAAACAAAACTTGAAAGTTTATTCTGCTCAGACATCCACAAATTCCAAACTTAAAATAAAAATGAAGCATCCTCTGGCCTTTTATAGAACACAAGGATCAGATAGGATAAGACAACTACATGAGAGGAAATCCAAGTGGCCAATCTCATTAAGGCACATGGAATATAGTGACCAATAGGAGAATTTCAATTGAAGTCAATGGAAGTCAACTCAAATTACATGTTGAATCTCTTCAAGTGTTGATCCAGAATCTTCGCGAGGATGATACTTCAAATTATGATAATGTGTAGGGGGTTCCCATACATTTAGAACAAAAAGGTGGAATTTTTTCCCCCACACATCATTTGGCTCCGGTTCTATCACTCTCGGGAATGAGCTCTCTCAAAAATTAGTATTTGTTCCCACCGCATGTGAAATACCGAGATCCCTAGCATTCTGGTGGACTCAAAGCCGTCTACATTATCACCTCACAAAGTGATTGAAAATTATTCCATCCATGATTCAAGTTTTCCTGACCGTCCATACCTGAGCTTTGCATCACAATCGATATCTCCTACAATCACAAATTCCACACATTAAATCCCTTTAAAAAAAATCATTTATAGAATCTCATGTAAATAAAACCATTATTCAATGTTAGTAAAAAAATATCATAATTAACATGCCTTTTAAAAGAATATCATAAATCCTCATTAATATACCGGATCAACAAGATCATTAGAAAAAATTAAAATTTCACATTTTCATTCTACATTATAACCTGGTACTCGATATTCAACTTTACCCACTTACTTTCCTGGACCTTAGTTATACTGGAACTCCACTATACTAGAATGCTTCATACCAGACCAGAGCTTTCCACTTGAGCTTTACATTACCTTTTTCCGTTTTTGTGTTTCTGGTACTCGGTATCCAGTGTACATAACACTTACAATACAAAATACTTTATTATCAAATATTTTCTCTTTTACTTCTAGTGATCTTCCAATTTGCTAGTGCTTGCCACAAGAGTTACATATTTTTTTACTTGGGTCCCCAAGTCTTTTCAGTCTTAGGGCATGTTGTGAGACCACACAACAAATACCAACTAGGATTTCACAACCTATGATAAAATACAAGATAGTTTTATTGTCATTCATGTTTGAATGTGCAATTATGATGAAATAAGGATAATGAACCTCAACATATGTACAAAGTGATAGGCCTCTTCAAAATATTCAAACCAAGATACCAAAATATGAATGTTTTTCATTACATCAATTACATATATTACCAATGGTTTGAATAAGTACATAGAGGGATTACTGATTTAACATATGAGAAATTGGTAATAATAACATAAGAATACATTTAGAACATACAAACCAAATTGCATTCTTCATTATATTTCTAAAATTAGATAATTCTAAAAACCCTTCTATTCATAGTGTCAAACCAAAAGTCCTCATTAAAATTCTCCAAAAAGTTCTCAAAAGTTTCCCCTCTATAAGAGGCCCTTTACATTTTACATGGCCTTATATTTATAGGCTTCTTCTTGATAACCGCATTTAACTACCTCAACCTCCTTTTTAAAATACAATGATTTTGAAAATAATAAACCTTGTTTGGTTATATTTTACATCATTTTTCCTAAAATAATGTTTATTTTCTAATTTATAGTTATAAGAGGTGACATAAATCACTTTTACAAAAAGGTAACTAGTAACCCATAACTTTGAAGAATGACCAAGTCAATGATCTTGTCGATGTAGTCCTTCAACTTTGTCTACTTTATCTTTGATACTTTTTGAACATGTTCTTGGCACTCAACATTATCATCTTGTCCTCTTTATGGAATAATAGGAATTGACACATTTTCAATCAAATCCTCGCTAGACCACAAGTCCTCATATTGAATATCTAGACTAGATGGTTGTTCAAATAAAAGAAAATCCTTTAAAAATGTTTGATTGGAAAAAGGATCTAGATCTTAAATCACACTTCTTCCAATATGAAATGTGGAGAGTATTAAAAGTGATCTCAATACCCACTTGGATAAAAACCTCAACGAAAGAGCTAGAATGGTGGATCAGGGTTTTAATCCTCCATTGGGGGGATGATGATTAGATTAATTGATTGTTAATTGATCAAATTTTATGATGTAATGATGTTCATACTAGTTTAATTATGAAAATACAGTAAACTATTGATATTTATGAAAAGCATAAAAAATAATAAAAATAAATATAGAGTACAAAACAAAAGAGAGCAGACATAGAGTAACTTGGTATATAAATTTGAGTCTCAAATAGTTGGATAGGGGCACTGGGCACCCTAGACTAGGTAGAAGCTACTCAAAATCTGATTTCACTCTTCTGTTGCTCCTAATCTACAAGTTCTTCTCTATTGGACTCATTGTCAAAACTTCTTCTGTCATTGATAAAATCCACTTTCCTTGACTTGATGACTTGTAGGGGTTGAATGTGTGAATGAGAAATTAGTCTTCAAATATTCCTCTAATTCATCTGAGATCTATAACCTACACACATGAAAGAGGGAGAAGGGTTATGTCATATAGGGTCTTTCCTAAGTCAAACCCCATTTTGGTATTTATACCTCCAAAATGACAATGATGATGTAAGAGGAGAGCGTACCCTTAGTCGAGAAAATGCTAAATAATAAAAAAGTGATAACTAACAATTATTGCAACTAACCATACCCAGATCTGCATTTATTGATGGAGTAAAGTGATGTAATCATCACCTTCAAGGATAAATTGATACTTGATTTGAAGTCTTATAGGTTTTAGTACTCACAAAATAAATGAACATAAAACATGAAAAAGATCACATCAAAACATGATGCATGGCTAACATGATGCTTGATGGAAATTAATGTTAGTATAATTCTACTAATTTTTCTCTTGATTGCTCTTGATTGCTCAATAACTATCTCAATTTCTTTATCAAACATACTAGGATTCATTAGCATTAAAACGGTGAAAATGATTTGTATTTATATGAAATTCTTTTAAGGGTATGTGCAGGATCATGATGGGCCAAAAAGTGGCGATATGATGGGTGTGTGGTTGACGAATTTTTTTTACCCAAAATTGATGAAACGAAAAGGGTTTTTAAAGGAAATTCTCAACTTTCCACCAATATAAATTATGCTTTACTTTGAATTTAATAAATAATTATTATTCATTTTCTATTTGAATTACGAGTAAAGTCTTGATTGATAGGTTGATTGAAAAACATCTATAAATTTCAAATGGTAGTGCATTTTTTGAATCTGAAACATGTGTCACATTCTATGCTTCAAATACTATAGGATTAAAAAATAAAAATTGAATTTCATGAAATTTTGACCAAGTTAAGGTAGTCAGACATACAAGTTTTAATATTTTTTAAAGGTTATAATAAAAAAATCATAATTAATTTTTTAATTGGAAAAAATTACAAAAAAATATGCATCACTTTTGGACATGAGTCCTCTACTTATATCTAAAATATTATAAAAAATATTATCATTTTATTGTGGTTAGGGTGGTTAGATAGACACCTACTTATTTTTTCCCTGAAATTTAAGTGCTACTACATTGAAATTTCAAATTTTCACCAAATAGATTTAAAAAAAAAAAAAACCTTGTAGTTTAGAAACTACATTCAATTTGCACTACAAATTTTATTGTTACATATTTTTGAAATAATATAGATAACTTATTCAAATTTTTGCATCAAGTTGCCTAACTCTGTTTTTTCTAAATTTTTCGCCACTTAAGGGCTTGTTTTTTCCATTATGATCCTGCACATACCCTTAATTTTCCAAAAAATAAATATTGATAAGAAACAAGTAAAATTGGATTTTAAATATTAAAATGTCGACATCAACATATTTAAATTTTCAGCTGAAATGGGTTGGAAAAGGGTGATGGGCACCCTAGTATAGACACATCCTTATCAGGGCCTTAAATATTGGGGTTAAATATTAAGTATTTAGTTTCAATCTCATCTTTTAATTTTCTAAAGATATTTATAAAATGAGAAAATTAATTATATAATTAAGTCCAAGCACATAGGGGGAGCTAAACCTAGTGTGAAATTGTCAAGGGTGAATGTATTTGATGCTACATTTAGCCCCCACTTTAGTGAGTGTATTAACTTATGTTTAGAATCACACTAAAGTATGAATAAGCCTTATCCAAACATTGAAGAGATAGGATGGCATCAAATCTAAGGGATACACTAGCCCCTAGATTCAAGATCTTATGGAAAGACAATTAAAGGACAAAGGAACACACACATGAACTGCAATGTAGCATGAAAAAAATGAAGCATATACGATGAAGAAATAAAGCATAACATAAACAAAAAATAAAAACACTACACAGTGCAAAAGAAATTCAAACATGATACAAACATAAATAAGCCACATTACAATCACAAACAAAAACAAATGGTTAGTACTAAAAGGATTTGAGTCGCTAAGGCAAAGAGCTCTCAATCTTAAATTTGTCTCAAATATCAAATGTCATTTCTTGAACATGTTGTTAGACAAGATATTATTCTCATAAGGGATAGCAAGATGCATTATACTATACGACTCATGAGCTACATAGATCTACTAGCTAGAAAGTTGTGTAATGCTAGGTGTCCATGCAATATGATAGGTTTCGAAAGGCTAGAAAGCTATATTATGCTTGGTGTCTCATGAAACACATGGCTCCACTAACAAGCAAGTTGTGTTATGCTAGGTGGCCATGATAAAAGGGTGCTCAAGTTTATGAATAAAAAATTTACATTATGCCAAATCCATGAATTGTTTTGCAAATCACACCTTAAGGAGTGCACAAAGTTTAATGTCATGGGGGATTGTTTAATTTCATAGGGGATGAGTGACCTCAAGGGGTGTACAAATTTTAACATCACAGGGGATGAAATCACCTCAAGGGGTGTATAAATTTTAACATCATGGGGGGAATTTAATGTCATAGGGGATGAATCACCTGAAGGGGTGTACAAATTTTAATGTCACGAATGATGAAATCATAAAGCCACAATTCAGGGGGTGTTATAAATAATACCACCACAAAGGGTGCATGCCAACAAAACAAATTATTATACTTTAAAGGATGTTGCTTAATATATGGAAAGTCACACCTTAGGAAGTATCATACATAACACCACCACTAAGAGAGGACAAATCATTGAAGGAAAGGCCACACCTTAGGTGGTATCAAGCGTAATACCACCACTAAGGGGATATATCATGAAATAAAAAATCACACTTTATGGGATATTAAGAAAAATACCACCACTAAAGGGACATTAACATAGATTTAGAAAGCCATACCTTTGGGGATACCATGTATGATATCACCATTAAGGAAATATCATGTGAGGTGTAAGACCATGCTTTAGGGGATGCCATGCAAAATATGACCACTAAGGGGCCACATGACCACACTTTAGGGGAAGTTATGTATAATATCATCACTAAAGAGGCCACAAGACCACACTTTATGGGAAATTATGTATAATATCACCACTTAAGGGGTCATTTTATAATATATCCAAAATAGATGGGGGATAATCCCCCCTTAAAATGTTAGCATATACTTGCTACACTAATATTTTAAGGAGATAAAAATGGGAGAGAGGGTCCTTTAGAAAGAATACACATCTCACAAGACTAGCCATTCTTGGCTCCCAAGTGTGAGGACAAGGATATTATTGTGTTGCTCCTTGTTATGAAATATGGTTGAAAAAAGTGTTTTTGTGCCCCCATGTATGAAAATGAGCATCTTATGATACTACAAATGGGTATGTGCAGGATCATCATGGAAAAAACAGGCCCTTAAGTGGCGAAAAATTTAGAAAAATTAGAGTTAGGCAACTTGACGTAAAAATTTGAATAAGTTATCTATATTATTTCAAAAATATGTAAGAATAAAATCTATAGAAAATTAAATGTAGTTTCTAAACAACTAGGTTTATTTAAAAAGAAAAATCTATTTGGTGAAAATTTGAAATTTCAATGCAGAGACTTAAATTTTAGGGAAAAAGAAGTCTGTTTTTCGACCACCCTAACCACAATAAAATGATAATATTTTTTTATAAGATTTTAGATATAAGTAGAGGACTCATGTCCCGATGTGATGCATATTTTTTTGTAATTTTTTTCCAAGTAAATAATTAATTATGAATTTTTTATTACAACTTTTAAAAAATATAAAAAACTCATATGTTTGACCACCTTAACTTGGTCAAAACTTTATGAAATTCAATTTTCCTTTTTTAATCCTATATTATACAAATCATAGAATGTGATACATGTTTCAGATTCAAAAAATGTGATATTGTTTGAAAGCTATAAATGTTTTTCAATCAGCCTATCAATTAGTTCTTTAGTCGCAATTCAAATAGAAAATGAATAATAATTATTTATTAAATTCAAAGTAAATCAAAATTTATATTGGTGGAAATATGAGATTCTCCTTTAAAAACCCTTTTTGTTTCATCAATTTTGGGTAAAAAACAAGTCATCATCCACATACCCTACACATATCCATCATATTGCCACGTTTTGGCCCATCATGATCCTACACATACCCAAATGCTACATAGCAAGGAGAAATACCTTAATAACTAGTTTATTATTTTTTATTGATCCATATCAATGTCATATAATTGAATTAACCATTGCAATTTTTTCTTTAAACACAAAATTCATTTGTATTATGACCAAATTTTTTATGATATGCACACAAGGATGAATTTTTAATTATTTTCTTATTATCATTTATTTCACAAATAGGTGGTAAATTTATTAATATCCTTTGAAAAAATGTGCATAATGTGTACATCCTATCTCAAACAAAGGATGCAGAGCAAGAAGAAGGCCATCTCCTTGACTAGACTATGAATTGGTACTGGGTTTGAAAATGGAGTAAATATCTTATGTAAAGGTGGCAAACCTTGATAACCAATCCATTTTGTATAATCTTGTAGTTTTTTTTCTAAGAGAGTATGAGTTTCATGTTCATTCTTTGTATCACAATCTTGTTTAGGGTATGTGTAGGATCATCATGGAAAAAATAGGCCCTTAAGTGGTGAAAAATTTAGAAAAATCAAAGTTAAGCACCTTGACATAAAAATTTAAATAAGTTATCTATATTATTTCAAAAATATGTAAGAATAGAATCTGTAGCAAATTGAGTGTAGTTTCTAAAATACTAGGTTTATTTAAAAAACAAAAAAAATGTATGGTGAAAATTTGAAATTTCAATGGAGTAGTACTTAAATTTCAGGGAAAAAATAAGAAGGTGGTGTCTGTCTGACCACCCTAACCACAATAAATTGATAATATTTTTTTATAAGATTTTAGATATAAGTAGATGACTCATGTCCCGATGTGATGCATATTTTTTTGTAATTTTTTTCGAAGTAAATAATTAATTATGAATTTTTTATTACAACTTTTAATAGTATGTGAAGCATAGAATGTAATACTGTTTGAAAGCTATAAATGTTTTTCAATAAGCCTATCAATCAGGACTTTAGTCATAATTCAAATAGAAAATGAATAATAATTATTTATTAAATTCAAAGTAAAGCATAATTTATATTAGTAGAATGTTGAGAATCTCATTTAAAAACCCTTTTCGTTTCATCAATTTTGAGTAAAAAAAGGTCATCAACCACATACCCTACACATACCCATCATATCGCCACTTTTTGGCCCATCATGATCCTACACATACCTTTTAGCAAGAATTTTAAATCCATGACCATAACACCTTTCCACATTAATGGGTGTATTGCTAACTTTTTTTTCATAAGATGGGTGAACAACTTTGGGAATATTCTTATATTTTGAAGGGATTTTATTTGTGATGGGTGAGCTATAAATTGTAAATCACTTTCTTTGTAGGAGGAAGAAAACATATCTAGTGAAGGTATGATAGGATTTTTTGAATCTTGAGGAAGGTGAATGGGTCATATCAGTGGAGGATAAAGGATAATGTTGGTTCTAAGGTGCGGTAATGTATTACTTAAGGAGATATCGATGATCTCTTCACCATGTGCCAAGATATCCTAGCTAGAAAGAAATGCATTGGGAGATAAGGAAACATGAGCTTCATCATATGTAAGAGAACCATTACAAAAGAAACAACATGAAACACCAACCAAGGATCTCAAAGAAGACATCATTTTTCCAAAGCACTCAAACATTATGAAAGTTTATTAATAATACTATATGCACTAAGAAAATAACTATTACAACACAATAAAATAGAAACTAGGACCAAACCTAGATAGAAGACTTTCGAAGACTACTTTCACCAAAATCTAATAAAAAATAGCCAGGATAGGGGTGAAAGGTGTCCTAGACCAATGATTTAATTTTTTTAAATTTAAATTTTGAAAGTAAATTTCAATGTTTGATAATTCTAATCTGTAGCTTTTCAAGTTTGATGATAGGAAAATTTCCATAAATGGACATAATTTTATTTTTTTGCAATATGTAAAGTACAACTTACAATTTGTAGTTTTTTCAAATAATAATGTAGTCCAAATGTAATTTTTAGATTGTAAAGTGCAACAATTTTTTGATCCTAACTTGAAAAATCAGAAAAATAAAATTTCTAACTTTTCACTTTGTCCACAACATGTATATGCCTAGCTGACAAAATTAAACACTTTCAGATTTGTTTTTGGATATTAACATTATGACCTAATGCAGATTTTTCAATGTAATTATGAGCTAGATATACCTTACAAATACTAAAATTAACCCTTTCTTTCAAATGCAAGATGCTATGCAAATTTTGACTTTTTAATGCTTTTTATGGAGATTATGTATGCATAAATGATGAATTCACATATCCTAAAATTATATAATCAAATTTTAAAATGATATATTTTAGATTTTTAGAATATTTTAAAGTGCACAAATAGTCATGTTCACCAAAATGTTTTATTGGAAAAAGGGATCTAGCTCTTAAATCACACTTCTTCCAATATGAAAACTGGAGAGGATTAAAAATGATCTTAATACCCGCATGGCTAAAAACCTCAATGGAAGAGCCAAAATGGTGAATCATGGTTTTAATCCTCTGTTGGAGAGATGATGATTGAATTAATTTATTGTTAATTGATTGGATTTTATGATGCAATGATGTTCCTAGTTTAATTATGAAAATGCATCAAAATGTTGATATTTCTAAAACACAAAACTGATAAGTAGAAACAAAGTATAGAACAAAATAGAGCAGACACAAAGAAACCTGACATATAAATTTGAGTCTGACATAGAGGACTTTGGTTTAATTCTTTAAATTCAGATTTCATGGATTTTCATTGACACCTAAAATCATTAGTAATACTAATTTAGTTTTGATTTGGATGTGATTAGGATTTTTAAACCTAAAGGCTAGGGATTTTGATATTTTTATTATTATTACTGAAGTTCCAGTGAATTCTTTGTGAGTTTGAGTGAGATTTTCAATCTTGAATTATATTTTATGCTTTATATGACATTGACCTTCTTGGAGGTTTCCTATAGGATTCTCTATGGTTAGTTGATGCATTTTATCATTACTAGTTAAGATAGGGTTTTCAAATTCTTTATTATTTTCTTTTTTATTCATTTTATAATGAAAAATGAGAAATGAAATGATAGTGTTTATGACACTTACTTGATATACTGACATCTTGATAGCTATAGTACTTCCCCTTGGTAATTTGACCTATATCTCAAGTGGCCAAATAGTTGCAACTAGATAGTTGTGGTCATAGTATGCTCCTTTTTCTCCTTCATTTGTAAATATTTGATGTGTTAATTTTTAGAAATAATGGGTAGATAATGATGATAATATCATGCATTTATTTCCTAAGGGGGTTAGATAAGTCAATAATTCTTTTGGAGAGGCATTTGGATGATAAATATTTTCTCTTTTGTAATATCCTATATGCAATTGAGATAGAAAATGGGATTTCCTTTATTATTTTTGAAATTATTTAGTTGGGAGTCAAAATTTTGCATGTGTAGGATTTATGGTTTAAATTGGATCTATAGGAAAATGTATATGGAGATTATTCTTGTGAAAATATGCACAAATATAATTAAAAAATTGTAAAGTTAATATTTTAATATTTTTTGGAATAATTCATGTAGAGATAAATTATTTGGATTATTGTGTATTTGGATTGAAAATAGGTTGCAAATGATAGTCTTCAATAGGGAAAAACTATCTCCATGTGGATATTGTAGGACTTTCGTCTTCTAGTAGACAAGTTTTTGTTGAGAATATCTAAATGAAAATATCTTGTTAGAGAACTCTTTTTTATATGCTAATTTTCAAATAATTTCTCACACTCATTTTTAATGAAGGCTTACTTCATGTAGGAAATCCATTTGCATGTGAATAAAAATGAGGCTTAAGATCTAGTTAGAGGTTAAATTTTTGTAGGCTTATTTATCAAGCAATTTTTTAAAATTTCAAAGAGTTTGTAAGGCTCTATTGACTTTGAAATATTATTGATTTTTATATCATATCCAATTGAAAGGATACATTCTAAAAGAATCTATTTGTTACTTCCCTTAGATATTTTGAAAATTTTCCAAAAGGAACTTAGGATAAATTTTGATCTTCTATCCAACCAAGGAGAAATCAATGTTTAGGAATGAACCATTTCAAGGATTCTACCTAAAACTAAGAGATTACATCTAACACTTGGGAACTAGATCAGAGAAATAAAAAGGGGCATCCTTATTTTCCAAAAGGAAAAATGGAGCATTGTTGTGAAAGAAACAATAGTTGGGATTGGTGAGGACCTTATAAACAAGTTATATATCTTGGAAACCCTTTTTCTTAAGAAGCATGTGGGATTGGCTAAAGCATAAGGTTGTAATTTTTCTTCTTCTAACTACATGCTAATATTTTATCTATTGTTGGGACTCTGAGTTTGTCAAAAAAAAAATTCACCATTATTTTCATCCTCTTGAGTTTTTTAGTCTTATTATATGAACCATCTTGAGGAATTTATTAGATCTTATCATTTCTCGATTAATAAAGAAGTTAAGAGAAGACATGTTGTTAATAGGGATGTATGTTGTACACCTAGACTAAAAGGTTGTATGGGACATAAGAATATTTTTTGTAAGGTGTTCCTCTAGCAATCAACTGGATTCTTAAGGCTATTGATAGGCATAAAATATAAAAACTATTGGCTAAAAAAATGATAAATATGTTTTTCCTATAGGAAAGATAATTTGGAATAGTATTGGTCTAATTGATTTTTTGTTCGGAAACTTTAGCAATCAAGTTATGGATATAGTGATCTTTGACTACATTTAGAGAGATTGGGAGAAATATAGAAAGTATATGGTTGATTCAAATGTTAATTATATAAAGAATGATCCATTTTATATTTTTAGGTCCATTTGGAAGTCTATACAAATACATGAGAAAAGTATTGATTCTTATAGGGGCTATTCTACTCTAAATTGGTTAAATAAAGGAATTAGCATTTTTTGGTCATATTTTTATTTAATTTTCTTGATACACACCTTGATTATTTTTCTATTGATAAGTATCATCTAGTATTGAATTAGAATTATAGTTTAAGCTTGTTGGATAATTTTTTTAGAGTTGTGATAAGAAATTGTAAGATGATACTATAAAGAATGTTTATGAGATTATTTCTAAGATGGACAATTTTTATGAACACTTCAACTCCCTTTTTGAGGGTGAATGATTCTAAGGTCAAATGGATAACCAAGCTTTCTGATATTTGGTCTAGTTTCATTTAACCCAAAAAAATCTTAAATTTACATGCTTTTATGTTAAAATATTAGTATTTGGTGAGATTATTGGGTTAAATAAGTATTTGGGTCTTATTTGTGAGTCATTTGAGTCTTTTGAGCACATCTTCTACTATAATTTTGTAAAAGTTACATTTAGAGTTGATTTATGCTTTTTTAGTCCTTTTGGGTAGGGGTTTAGTCAATAACTTGGCGGGACACTCTTTTTGGTTTCATTGAGAACGTTGATATTAAGTTGACTAAAATGTTTAAAAGGGTTTGAATCTCCTTATTGAATTAAATATTGTGGTTCTTATGTTCCAATAGGAATTTGTATTTCTTGCAAGGAAAGAAGAGAGTCATTATTAAATCATCTTCAAAAGTCATAGTTTTCTTGATAGATATTTGCAGGATTGTGAATAGGTGGACTTGATAGAAGATGAGATCAAGAGAGCCACTATTAATCATATTATTAATAAAGACAAGTTTACAAACAATGTTGTTATTGAATTTTGTATTGATAATTCATTTGATGTGGATGATTTAGTCACTTTGATAATGTCTATATTTTTTCTTTTCCTAAATGGTGATTTAGAAAGTTTCTTAAATACACAGTTTGTAATTTAGCTAAGATGATCAAAAGGGTTAATAAATGTGAAATGAAGAAGGAGAAAGGCTCGATATAAATAATGTTATTCTATTGATCACTATCTTCATTTTTGTGGTTACTATGTTATATTTATGAATATGGTGCTCTCTAGGTTTTTTATCATTTTTAAATGATATCTTTCTTCCTCAGATCCATTTTGTGACATTTTGGACATAATTCTTTTATTATTCTTTCAATACTATTTTTCTCTATGAGTGATATTTGTAAACTTATTTTCAACATAAAAAGAATTATCCTCATGCACCAATAAGGTATACCAAACCTTTGGAGTTCTAAATATGGTCTATTTAGATATTTTTTCTATTTGTCTTGATTTCACCTGTAACTATGTCTCACAAAGTGCTTCAATCTAAGGTAAATTAACGAATTAATAATTCAAATAAAGATAAATATTCTTAACCCTACTCTTTTTTTTTAGTTTCATTAATAGTGTGAATGTTATGTATCTTTAAGTACTCTTCATGTACCAGATAGGGAAAAATGAGGATTAACTTCAGAGCCATCGACCGAAGCTAGGGCCCGTGTCTCTAGCTCGCTCTCCCGAGCTTGTTGGTTGTGTGTTGAGGGGGTCTATTTCCACGCTGGGGTGAAGCTAGCCCAGTTTGCCTTTGCTGTGGTCACTTTGTCACAAGGAGTTCTTTGCTTGGCTAGTTGGGTGTGTGGTTCCGCGTCTTCCGCAAATGTGCGTTACGAAGCCTTTGGTGCGCCTTTCCTCGTAAGTGCTATCTACCGCAAGACCCGTGGGGTGGAGCTTAGTTTGTGGGGGTGAGAAGAGGGGTCGGTGGCTACTGCTTTGTTTTTCATGCTGAGTGGTGCCTCGGTTTGGGGTGGAGCTACCTTTTATCCATATATCTTGAATTGTGGTGGGCTGTGGTTTGGTGCCCAAGGGAATTTGCTTTACCTTGCGCAAGTTGATGTCTGTGCTTTCTCGTCTCGGGGGCTTGCATGCCCACTTGAGCTCTTGTCTTGGATTCATGTCACGTGGGGATTCATCTGGGGTTAGACCTGGGATGGATTTCTGGCTTGCCTTTGGATCTAAACCATTGACGCAGGGGACAAAGGTTTTTGATAATAATCTATTTGCATCAGATCAGGAGATGAATAGTTCTGGACTGTCTGGAGGACCTAGAGTTACAAAAATTAATGGATGTTTGGAAAGATGTAAGGAGAGACCAAAATTGGTTATCCCGATGGAGTTGCTGGCGGATGATATTGAATATTATTCGAAACACTCCTTTTATTGTAAGTTTATGGGTTTAAGGATCTCGTTGCAATTTTTGGAATCTTGGGCTCAGAGGACTTGGCAGCCGGAAGGAGAAATGGAGATTAGACTCCTAGCTAATAATTACTTTATGGTTTCATTTGATTGCATGGCCGATCGGAATAGGATCTTTGAGGGGGGTCCCTATTTCTATAACCAAGTGGGTTTGTTTATGAAGCCGTGGCATGCAGGTTTCAATCCGACTGATGAACTCCCGAATAGGGTTCCGGTGTGGGTTCGTCTGCCATGGTTTCCTGTCGAATGTTGGCGAGAGGATGTCCTACATTTGGTGGCTTCACTGCTTGGTAAACCAGTTGGGTCTTCACAACAGACGCAGTTTAAAAAGGTAATGACTTTTGCCCGTATTTGTGTAGAAATTGATTTAAGCATGCCATTGCCAGATTCTGTGGAGGTGAGTGCAGGATCATATACATGGGTGCAATAGATAGACTATGAAACTCTTCCTTTTCGGTGTCGATTTTGTCATGAGTATGGACACTTGCAGCGCAGGTGCCCTAGGGCTAAGCCAGTAGGGACCCATTCTGGCCAAACTCCTTGCAACCCACCTGGGGCTAATAAGGGGAAGGGGTCTATTCCAGGTGATGATATTGCAGAGGATGGATTTATTCTTGTCAAAGCTCGCAACAGAAATCAGGGGCAGAAGAGGACTCTAGGGGAGAGGCAAGATGATGTTTCTTTTAACATGTTTGAGGTGTTGGATGATCTCAACCAACAGGAAGTGAATCCAGGTTTGACGGACTTGGATCAAGGAGCTTTGGGTTTAGGAAAGAATGGGCCTCCTTCGGAGGTTATACAGGTTGTGCAGGACTCGGGTGTTGGGCAGATGGACACGGATCAGCAGTTGATTGTTTCGGCTGGACTGGATCCTATGCATGGGACTTTGACGATTGGGGGAGAGGGTTCTCCTTTTCCTATAAAGATTGGTGTGGAAGCTAGGAAGAGCTCCAGTTCCTCTTCTCGCATGGGTATTCAACAAAAAGACCCAAAGAAAGGGGTTGGTCAGAAGAACCCCAAGCTGGGTAGGAAAAAGGATTTAGAAAAGATAAAGTCAACTGGGGAGACTCTAGTGGAGTCAGGGGCAGTTAAGCCCCTGGATTCTCACTTCTTGTGTACCCAGAAATGATTGTTATATCTTGGAATGTGAGGGGCTTGAACAGTGGCCCCCGACAAAAAGTTGTTCGTGATTTGGTTAGGAATCAATCTCTGGATGTTCTTTTTCTTCAAGAAACTAAGCTTTCCATGGAGAGCATGGTGAATATGGTACCTAAGCTGTGGAAGTATGGTGAGTCTCAGTGTGTTGGAGCTCACGGTGCGTCTGGGGGGGTGGCTTGCTTATGGAATCCACAGAGGATTTTCCCTCTCTGGTGGTTGTCTTCTAGGTCGGCTATTTCGTTGGTGGCCTCTTGCTCTGTGACTGGAGAATGTATTCTCCTCTCCAATGTGTATGCGCCTGTTGAGTATCAAGGTAAACAGCTTCTTTGGTCTCATCTTCAATATGTTCGTAGCCTGGCTCCTTTCCACCCATGGATTATGGCTAGGGATTTCAACGCTATTGTGGAGTTGTCTGAGAAAAGGGGTGGAATTGTTCGATTGGAGCCTTCTGCTCTGCTTCTCAGGGATAGCATTTCTGATCTAAATCTTATTGACGTTCAGCCCAGTAATGGTCGTTTTACTTGGAATAATAGGCGAACTGGTGAAGACTGTGTTGCTGAGAGGCTTGATCGGTTCTTGGTCTCCTGTTATTGGGTTGGTGACTTATGGTCAACCTCCTCTGAAATTTTGGATTGGAGGGGTTCGGACCACTGGCCTATCAAGCTTAGCATCATCTCTGCTCGTGCACCTCGTTCTCCTTCCTTCAGATTCCAGCTTATGTGGTTACGGGACTTTACTCTTTTTGACCAAGTGGGTGTGTGGTGGAGGATTGGTAGACCTGCTTTTGGTACTGCAATGTATACCTTTGCTAAGCTTCTTCAATTTGTCAAGTATCA